>JAVIWB010000879.1:0-182251 GCA_031893035.1 Dermolepida albohirtum | reverse complement strand
AAAAAGATCTTCCAAGTCATCCAGGTATGCTTGCTGCTGCATTTTCCTAACTGGTGCTGAAGAAAAACGTTTACCATATCTGGAACATAAAAACACAAATCCTTAATATCATTTCTCTAAAGAAACACCTTGTAATCGCATTATTAGTAAAATTATCTGACAAATAATCCCTTTTGATAAAATATTGATAGTGTATCATGAACACGTATGAACCTGAATTTTGCAAGAGATAATATCGACTTTTTTATTATTTTTATTCTTAATTCGCAAATTTTTTTTTACAATAATTAGTTCGATTGTATTATTATATAATAAATTCTTCAAAATTATTATTGATAGCAAACAACAATAATCTATCTCTATAATAAATATAAATTGATCAGATCCGTAAGTCTTTGATGATGTACAATAATATTTCTAATAGAATAAATTAAAATATATGAACATGTACATATTTTTAATAATAATATTATTTTTCCTATTTTTAAGTTATAGATAATTTTAGGGCTTTGTTATAAGAAAGTAGGTATAAAACTTGTGAAAATCTGTAGAAAATCACATATAAAGAAAACAATTAAACTTTATTAATATACAAAATTACGTATGGGGAAAATTTTGTGGTATTACTGTTTACTAGAATACAAGCATTACGTATTGGTTCTTAAATGTTTTTAGTAAGTCGTTGTACGAGGAATTATCCAAAACTAACCGGAATTTCTCTAGAAAAAGCTGTATTTTATTTTTTTCTAAACTACATTAGCACCTTCAATATACTCTCCATTTAACTTCATACGTTTGTCTAATCGATGATTCCATTATTGAATATTGTTCAAACTTGTTTTTCTGTATGGCTGCGAGCTGCTGTGTCGTTTTTCATCTTAACCCGTTCCACGTCATTAGAACAATGCCCTTTCATGTCACTTACACATGGGGCAAGGAAGTTATGCTGTTTTTAGCCAAGAACTGGCGAACTGATAAAGCTGTGTGAACAGGTGCATTGTCATGGTGAAAAACCATTCCCCCGTCTGACACAAATCAGGTCTCTTTCGTCGTAGACTGTTACGCAGTCTTCTCAGAACCTCCAAATATAATGCCCGATTAACTGTTCAGAATACACAATCCCTCTCACATGAAGAAAAACAAATGAACATGGTTTTCAAGTTTGACTTCATTTAACGAGCTTTTCTGGGGGGAGGTAATGATAAAGTCTTCCACTACCTTGACAATTGTTTCGTTTCAGGGTCGTAACCGTAGTACCAAGACACGTCACCAGTAATGACCTTAAAAAATCTGGGTCAGTTTGAAGATGATCTTTCAAAGTACGATATGTTTCCACTCGATGCTGTTTTTTATGATCAACCAAAATTCAGGGCATGAACTTTGCGACGATTCTTGTCATCTCCAATTCTCTCGACAAAATTCGTTGCAGTAAGCTCCAAGTTATTGCAGATAACTCCGTAATTGCTTCAATAGTTTGTGCTCGGTCTTCAAACAGAATTGCATGAATTTTGTCAACATCCGTTCTGGAAGTTGAGTTTTTCCCATAGTGCCATCCTTATAAGCTGTTTGCAATATCAAAACTGTTTCTGCAACTTTTTTTCTGAGTAAGAAGCAAAATTTCACAGCCGCACATTGTCCATCTGAGTTCGACATTACGAAAATGACGAACAAACGAAAATGCCTTTACAAAAAAATGCACTGTAATAAGACACAATCTTATTCGGCGAAAGAACCGACTGCACCGAACGCAGAACAAGTTGCGTTACGTCTACGTAGCTGTAGGAATGCATGGCTAGACAAGTCTCACTCACAGAGCTGCCATTCCAGTTATTTTTGGCTACCCCTCCTATTTGGGTTGGAATTATTAGCTGCGAATAGCAACAATTCGAGCGACTGAGTATTTGGAACCATAATATTATTGGATATTATGGTGTGGTATAATAGTGAGAATATTAATGGATCATTCACCTTATAAATAAAACTTGCCATCCAATGATTTTTTTTATTTCTTCACCTCTAAAGAATAAGGTACCTATTTTATATTTTACATCGGTCGTAGCAATTGATGAATTTAAAAGTGATAAAGACAATCTAACGCGAAAAAAATGGAAAAATATGTGTCGACTATAGAAATACTTTGAAAAAACTTTTTGGAAGATATTATTTTGTTTTTCAGACTGTTCCCATTGTCACTCATTAAATTTATTCAATGAAATTCTTTCCAATATTTTAGAAAAATAAGCTTTATCAAACCGTTCGAAATATGCGTTAGTTTTGGTGATTACTTCCGACATTCGACCCAAATCCCTTGCCAATGAACCAGGTTCTCAAGCTGGGAAAAATGAAAATGTCTAATGGAATCAAATGTAGCGTATAAGTTACACGTTGAAACAATTTCATTTTTTAATTTTTGCCATTAAAATAGCAGAAATGTGAACATTTGCTTTGTTTTGAAGAAAAAGCACTAGTCCTACTCTTTCGGGTTGTATTACATCCTGCAGTTGATTCTAAAGGGATACATAGTATTCACCTGTTATCATTTTACCTTTCTTGAAGATAACGATAAAAAGAAATCCACTAAAGTCGGGAAAGATAATAGTCGTAATCTTTTCGGCCAACTGTAAGGTCTTTGCCTTCTTTGAAATACTTGTATCAAGCTCCATTGTATTAATTACTTCATTTCGAGAGTACAGTAGGGTATTTGGATTATATTTTAACTTCGCTAAATTGGCTGAAATCGTTAATGATCGGAGTCCACAATCAAAAAATGTAGAACCTATCTTGTAGATAATTTTTTCATACTCAATAAATTGTGTAAAATCGAAAATTCTTACTCCCTCAATCTGGTACGTAGACTTCCGCGGTTGTGGTCCATACTATCTTCTTCTGGGCTTCCGGGCTGGAACTGCGTCACTGGTATAACTGCCGACGTTTCGTACCTACTCGTATGGGACATCATCAGGGCTCAACTACTGCTACTGTCTGCCCAGAAGAAGATAGTATCTGACACCCTCATTTTTACTCATATCATGTACTTTCTTAATAATTTCAGGAGTAAACACGTCTTCTTGGTGTCTACAGCGTTGTTCGTCTACATAAGTAGACTTCATTTCAGATCTGGATTGTCAAGGTGAAAAAGAATTTTTTATTAGGATGCCTTTTTTCGTCAGACTCATTAACTACTAATTTTAATACAGAACCATTTATAAATTTAGATCACTGGAAAAACCACAAATGACATTTTAGTAATTTCATTGGCATCAATTTCAATATCGCTTTACGCATTTAAAAAAAAACATTTTTGTGATTATCTATTAGAACACTAGCATTTTGCTGCACAATTTTTGAGAAGCTTCTTGAAAGAACCTTTCTCTCAAGTAAAGGTAATATTACTCCTGTTTGTCTTTTCAGTTGGCATTTATTGATGTTGATTACCCACTTAATGTTAGTCTTTTAAGCGGTCTTCGTGTTTTTCTTAAGTGCTATTTTTGTTTGCTATTAATTTATCAAACTTTATTCTATCTATGAGTTTGAGGCTTAAAAGAACAAAAATCTCAAAAATTTGGGATCCTGTAGATCCATGTAGGCGTAAAAGAATGAAGAATTTTAATGCGGGAGAATATATGGACGCGACATCAACCAAGCCAATAATTACTGTAGTAACCAAGATTTATATATCGAGATAGAAGAAATTCGTCTAATAATTGCTCTACAACAAAATAACTAAAATGGTTTTATGAAAATAAATAGAAGTGAAAGGAAAAAGTTAGAAAGAGGAACTCAAAAGGGCTTGATTGATGGTGGAAGTTATTAAAAACCGAAGCAGAAAGCCAATAGGTACACTCAGCGAGGGAGTTTTTGTATGAAATTTTGCTTTAATTGATACTGGAATTTTTACTTTTTAAGCAGATTATATATATTTATATATATGTATATTTTAAAAAAATAATATCGATATTATCTATACACCCGGCAAGTCGAGTATTTCATTGTAAAGGTTTGTTTATGAAATTATATACTTTAGTCAGGGACCACAACTTGTTCTTAAAATGTTTTGCTAGTAATTCGTCTGATAATTTATTAAGTTTCGTTGATTGCATCTGAAATTTATCGCTTGATTTCTAAGCTCCAAAGTGTGTACTTCAAATAGTAGCAATATTGAACAGATTAAAAAAAATTTATAAAGTGCTGATTAAATATTTTCCTGCATTGCGGTACATCATAAAGAAATAATCTGTTTTGTAGATCTTCTCAATAATTTGTTATTGAGAAATGATAACGATCTATATTGAAGTACTAAGTATTGTAGATGATAAGAAAATTTACTTACAGTTAGTGCAGTACAAATAACAATATCTATAGGAATTTTTATGCAGATAATTAATTTGATAATTTTATATCCTGAAGTGAAACCAAAGACTGTCTATATATAATTTTGAAATTTATTTATACGTAAATATTTAAAATTTATGATTTTTTATAGACGTCATTCATTCAAACGATTTTATTAACGCATGTAATATTAGTCAAATGACATTTTGTGAATATTTCCACAGGAAGTGTGCCAATTATAAACAGAAATAATATTTTTATTATTAATCTCATTAACCAAAGCAAATAAACGTGAGGAAATGTCTATATACATAGCTAAAACAGACTAAATTAGGGTAAACCGTAAGAAATTATGAAGAAGAAGCAATGAATTTGAATTAAAATTCCGTGTTGAGATTATGAAAATCATCAAAATTTATAATTGATTTCTCTACCACATTACGATAAATTTGTGTATAATTTTGTGGAGATTTTTATTAGATAAATTTAAAAAATTGTATGCGTTGTATAGTTTAGGAATTGGAACGTTTGTTTCCAGGAAAGTATTTGATAGTTTAATTCAATAATTAGCATGATGGATTGCGAAATTTTTGATATTGAGAAATTGCAAAGCTTTAAAAGGACTTAATTAAAAAGTAGTATTAATTTAGAATATCATGTCACGTTAAGATATTAATCTTCGCTTCAACGCTCCCATGGAATCCGCGCAGAACCTCAGCTAAGGTGTAAGATAACGTGCAGAAAATTGCGGGGCGAAATAGAAGTGAAGTGGTTAATCTTCCTTCAGCGGCATCATGTGTAATCCTTTTTTACTTAGTCTTAATTAGGTGGAGTTCTGATCAGGTGGTCAATTAAGGTACATAGCAAAACATACGAAAAAAGTACATGAGAGAGGGTGAAAAATTATTATTTTCTGCTATTCCATCGTTAAATAAATTCACAGAAATCAATTAAAAATTTCTGCGCTGGAGAAGGACTCGAACCTCTACCTGCCGTTTTCTAGACGGCTGCTCTACCAATTAAGCCACTAGGCAGTACAACTTCGAGTCTTTTAATACGCCATAAATCTCATTATGAAAACAGATCTAATATTTATTTAAAACTCGCAACCAAGTTATTATAATGTTAATAATTATATATAAACATATAATTAAGTTCTTTTACGATGGGAATTAACGAAAAATTATTATTTTTTGCTATTCCATCGTTAATTAAATTCACAAAAATCAATTAAAAAGAAATTGCAGGTTTTAAATAAGTATTATCTGTTTTCATAATGAGACTTATAGCGTATTAAAGGACTCGAAGTTGTACTGCCTGGTGGCTCAATTGGTAGAGCAGCCGTCTAGAAAACGGCAAGTAGAGGTTCGAGTCCTTCTCCAGCGCAGAAATTTTTAATTGATTTGTGTGAATTTATTGATGAAACTATTATATGTTTATATATAATTATTACCATCATGAGAGAGGGTTTACAATGGCAAGGCAAGAATCTTCTATGGGCAAAACAAGCCCAGAAGACGCATGAACCAGAGTCAGTTACGGATGCAGATAAATCTGTGAAGGTAAACGAGAAAGTCAATCTAGTGCCGACGGGGAGACCTTAACAGCTAAATAATCTGGAATTTTAAGGCTAAGTTGCAAAAGCTTGTAAATTAAGACCAGAATTACATAAGGGCTAACTTCAACGAGCATATGGGGAGAACCTAAGAGTCTCTAGAAAGTGACATGACTACTACAATTTATATGAAGAAATCGCAATGAAATAGGCTTTAGTCCATCTTAAATTTTTATTTTATTATTTATTTTTATATTTGTATTTATATTTTATGATTAAATGCGGATTCATGTGCCTAAAACACGTAGATGTAACAGTTGTACAACGTAATTAATTTCGTGCAACATGAATGAATTTTACAATTTAATGGCCACGGAACTTCATCATCGTCATTGAAACTTAAAACAATCTTTTTACCACACAAATACAAAGTATGAAGTGCAGACTCCAATGAAGTGATAAATATCTAGTGATACAATTGACTCAGTGAGAAAATTGGTACTACCTTCTGAATAAAAATGACCCGTCTATTACTCTCTTATTAGACTCTTAATAGATCAAATAGATTATTGAATATTGCCCAGCGAAGTGAGAGACAGATTTATAATACTTTCTTGATTTCCGTAATTTGTCTTTGTCAAAATCTAACTGAGTTTGTGTTCACACACATTCCAAGTTATTATGAATGATATTTATAGTCTTTCCAACATTGGAAAACAACTAAAAGCCTACCATTCTTACCTTGGGTTTGCTGATCTGTCTAAGAATTCTTTAAATTTCCTTATATATTCATGAACTTCTTCTGGTCGAGTAAATTTTTCCGGTCTGGTAGGTCTGTCTAAACTTTCTTGAGCAGTACTCACAAAGCAGATTGCTAATAATACTACTAAACCCAATACAATAAATCTTGTGTTTGACATTTTGGTTAATCTGAAAAAAATAATTCTTACATTAGGATATTGTTAGGAACAAGCTTAACAAAAATAATAATGGAATTTTGGAAAACAGCGAAAATAACTTTATTACAAGTATAGTTATCCAAATTTGTTGATTGTTTTGGACAACCTATACTAATATATGAACTTACTTTTTAAAATATCTGCTTTAAAAATACGTGTATTATTTAATTTGAAAATAACTATATATTTTAGATGTATGGAAACATTTTGCTGCCTTCATAATATTGAATCTAATTAAAAAGACATTTTAGGAATAGTTTTATTCAGACTCTGGTTATATACATATCGTTTAAAAATTTATTTGTGAGGTGACGCTATTTTAAACTACTCAAAAAAGCAAAATGCAGAAAATTATACGCTTGTGTTTGGTTTCTGATATAGCACAGAACAAATACACCCACCAATCATAGAATATAGAAAAAGTTCATCATAAATACATCTCTCGGTGTGAATATAGGCAGTTTAAAATTTATATGCGAAATATTACTTATCTTAACACAACTACAATATAATATTTGGTTGCGGATATATTATATTTACGTAAAAGATACAATATTCAATAATACATCTTTACAAATACGTCCTGTACATTCTTATTATTGTCTCTTGCTTCCAATCTAATATCTTAAAGTAAACTAGCATATATGACACTCCCAATTATTACAAAAAAAAGAATACAACTAATCTAACAAAATCATCAGCTCCTAATAAAAATCTTTTAAGCAACTCGGTTTTTTAATAATTCTTGCAAAATCTGATTTACTAAGTACATTCAAATTAGAATTTCTAATCTTCATTTACTTTAACAGGACAACTTTGGCAAATTGTTGTATTTGGAATTTATATTGATGACGTTTCTATTTTAAAGTCTTCATAATGCTGAGGATAATACGAGGGTAGTCATTTATATTTCGGGAATAGCAAACAAAAAAAAATGTTTATTATCGAAAATAGTTTCAGTGCTTTTCAAAATATTCTCCTTGAAAATAAATGCACTTTTGCAATCATATAAACTAATCCCAAAAGCATTGCTACCACTGTGAAGGAGGTATCTCCAGAATATGAGATTTGGATGCCTGCCTATTCCGGTGTAGAAAATCGTTCACCACGAAGTTTATTCTTCACGTGTGGGAACAAAAGCAAATCATAGAGTGCTAGATCAGGGCTGTACGGCGGATGGCTCGATCAAATATTCAATTGTTTAAATCGACCTGTGTGAGCTCACATTGTCATGGCGGAGAATGATCTGTCGTTTTCAGTTCGTTTTCTTTATTTCTTCAAAAAATTTTGGCAAACAAATAGTTGTGTACCACTCGGAATTGACAGTTGTACAACTTTCTAAAGGCACGGCTGCAACGTGGCCGGTTTTTCCGAAAAAACAGGCGACCATTTGAACGCGAACAACTTTTGTTCGTTTTGGCTCATCTTGAAATACCCACACAGTCGATTGCTGTTTGCTATCGGGCTTATACGTACAGATCCAAGATTTATCACCTGTAACGACTTTATAAATGTTCTTTGAAGCACCGACATTGTATTTTTTGTGCATTTCTTGGCACAAGTCGACGCGAGGCCTTTTTTGAGCGGTTGTCAAATTATATGGTACTCAACGTGAACATAGCTTGTTAACGGCTAAATGTTCATGCAGGATCTTATGCATGCTGATGTTACTAATACCTAGAGATGCCTTGATCTCACGCTATGTCACACGACGGTCGTGCATTATCAATTCAGACACTGCATTAATGTTTTCTTACACAACATTTGTGGGACGACCTTCACGAAATTCATCGTCCAAAGAACGCCGTCCAAGTGTGAATTCAGTATACCAACGATATACTGTAGTTTTCAATGGTACTTCATCACCATATAAAGAATTCAGCTTGTCGATGCATTCTTGTTGAGATAATCCACGCCGAAAGTTATGAAAAATAATTGCACGAAAATTTGGCGAATTAATTCCATTTTTTCGCTGACATAAAATTTTCAAGTTGCTGTCAATAATAGAAATAGCGATCGGATAATAAAACTGTCAAGGTAAATATATTGTCAAAAATGACAAACTTCACGATGTAATCATCAGATCGGAGGCAACACTAACGGTGTTGCCAGTTCCCTCGTATCTATTTTAATATCCATAAAAAGAAATCTAAAATTATAAGGTTTGGCGGTCTAGCTGACCACTCAATTGTACCGTAGCGGATCCAGGTGCGACACTGTGGTTGATTATGTACTGATGGTGACAACTTCGTTGCCGAAGTATGTATACAGAATACAAATATTAACGTGCGAAGAGATTTTATTTACCTTTTTTGATCAACCCCAGCCTCCATAAAATTTAATTTTGATGGACCAGTCGACTTATAATTTTTGAAATAATTTAATATCAGAGTTGTTTTATTTTTCTAGTTCTCATAATAAAACTTAAATATTTATATTCTGATGATAGTTTTTATGATGATGTATAATTACGAAAGAATTCTATTTTTCTACAATAGTATAGAAGTAAAGATATTTTTATACGATTATTATACGATTATCAGTCGATTACGAAATAATAATTAAAAGTTTTAAAAGACCATTTTCTCCAATTATGGAATTTACATGCCTCTCTAAATAACCGAATTAATTTTGGCTTATAATTTTATTTATCTAATGCGTAACTTATACATGTTTCTTACAAATAAATAAAGCATCATCAACATTGCCTGAAGTTAATCAAAGTTTGACGACATTAATTTAATTTTTTCAAAAACTAACTTTTATAATTAAACTTATTTACGCCTTGGTAAACACGCATCTTAATAAATCAAAATTAGGATTTAACGCGCTTTAAATGTCGAGCGTTTTATTCTTTTTAAAGTTTTTATTTAAGTTTAAAGATAACCACCATCAAAAAAAATCATATTAATATTTATTAAAGCGTCTTTAATCTTGACATTTTGTCAAATACAATTTATGTGATATTCTATTCTAACCTAATGAATTGTAAAAAACACTAAATAATGAAAGCCATTATCATTGATTTTTTAGTATACGCAGTAAAATGTAAGGTCATGGAGCCTTTTGTGAATATAAATTTTAAGTTTTATTTTAAGATAATGAGAAAAGTGTAAATACTACAGCGAAGTTCATATTTCCGCATCAGAATTTTCGCTATACTAAATTTGTTAATGTTTTCAATACTGTCATAATTAATAAAACATTTTATATCATCTACTCCATTTAATTTAATGACTTTCATTAACATTTATTCATAATTAACGATTATATTAAGTACAACATAGAGAATATAAAAATATAAAACATAAACAATAACTATGTAAAAAACGACGTGATTACCATTGGTACATGGTACTCTTAATTATTTAAAACAATTGGAATAATAAGTTAGAAATTACATTGACAATTGATTTCCTATTCAACTCCATCGCCCACATTTAAGTAGATATGGTACTAGGATTAATAATGATATAGATGCTTATATTATCATTATTACTACTATTCTCGAGTTTCTTTTGTAAGTTTGTCTTTAGTTTTAAACGTAACAGTTTATATATAATATTGAAACAAACAAGTCATTTGTATGTATATTTAAATTAAATTTAAAACAACAGATACATCATAGGCGGTTTTATACACAATGGCGCACATGAATTGATATGAACAGACGAACAGTGTTTTATCTAAAAAAATGTATTAGAGTGACTTAAAAATTTAGTAGTCTTTAGATAACGATTCACAAAGTATTATTTATTCTAAAAATACTATTATCGAAAATTTATACAAAAAACATACCATTTATTGTAAATAATGTTACGAGTTTTTTAAAGAATGTTAAATCTTTTGAAAATCGGAATATTCTTTTCTAACATATTTTGAAGGCACCAAGATGTAGTAAACATATTAAATTAAACAAGCGCGAGTAATTTTTAACCCTGAAGTGTGGAAAATTTATACCTTGTTTTCATTTAAAAAAAGTTTTGAATATACAAACAGTTCTCAATTATTTCTGAATTCATTGTGATTTTAGACGAAGAGCTACAGAAAGCTAAAAACTAGAAGATAACATCAAAGAAGGTACATTTCAATTTGCAAAATGACAAATTACTATAAATTATTTGTTCGACTTTGACAGAGGCACAAATTATGACATTATTATTGTGCCTTTCAAAACCGTAATGGTAGAAATGAAAGAGCAAGCATATACGATCAAATTTCATGTTCGTGAGAGAATTCGCGATGGGAACATTCCCCATAATTGATACACTTTTCAATGGCATAAAGAGCTTAAAGAGGTTGGAAAAGCTGCAAATTGGAAAGCACTTCACCTGTTGCAATTATTATGCTATCTGAGGAAACCATGGACACTGAAGCTGTAATTATTCGTACAGATCGAAGTTAGAATAGCGAGCTAGCTCCAATATTCTTGAAGCATCTGTGTTTCCGCTCTTGCAAAAACATATAAACATGTCTACAGCTTGTGTTTGCTGCCCTTATAAGATGATCATTTCAAACAGACTTTAAAGTTGTTAAGTCTTTAGAGACAATTTTAAAAACGTTCTTATAGAATGGCTTCAGACAAATCTCTGAACAATGACAGCACCTCTAGGATAAGGTTGTTATAATAGTGGGACTACATAAACACAATACATAAACGTGTTTTTCTGCTTCGTTTTATATGGTAAGAAAGGTAGGTTGGTCAATTTAAATGTTGCTCATTGCAGATCATGACCAATAAGAATATCCAAAAAACTACTACTGACGAAATAATCACAATGCTATATTAAATGACCATATCTGATCTTGCTCACCTTGTGAGAATCTATGACTATATCCACTACATTTTAAAGGATAGATAAAAAAGCGAAAATGATTTCATCTGCAGGAAATACATAGTTATGGTTTTCTGGGGCTCTCGAGGTGTATTGTTTATTCACTATCCTGAATAAGGCAGGAGCACTACACTTCACCATTGGACTAATCAAAGGGAGTTATTTAGGTTGTGTATACATTCTGCCAAAAAGAAAATGCACCTTGCTCACTATAATACGCTGGCATGCAGTTTCGTGGTGTTGCTGTAAAACTTCATAATTTATGCGTTCAAGTACTCCCACATGAGCTACATTCACCGGGTTTTACTCCCAACGAATGTCATCTCTTTTTTAACCTAAAGAGATGGTCACCTCAACATGAATTCACTTCAAACGATAGAGGCAAAGCTGATTTTCGGTGATTGGTCAAAATATAAAGCTTAAATATATTGAATTGCCTCGTGTAACCATAAAACATTTCTATAGATGAAAATACGTTATTTCTTAGTATTTGTTTCTATTATACATTAAATTCTAGTTATTATTAATATTAATTCAATCGTACTAAAACCTAATTGTATCTTCAATGGGTATTTCGTATAATATGTTCACATTTTGTATACGCAATTTTTTAAACTTAGTGATCTCTCTGTAATAGAACTACTGCAAATACGCAAATGTAGGGAGTATTGCTTACAATCTATTGTGATGCACTATTCGTAATGTCCCATTCAAGGAAAGAAAAAGTTTCTTAAGATTGTTGGACGAGCGTACAGTGCAGTAACGTGTAAGTATAAATTCCTTTTATTTGAAAAGAACGGTTAAAATTTTGCCATTAATAGTTAAATATACCTAACGAAATAAACACAAGATGCTAAGTAGCATTCAAATACTTCATGACATATACTAACAATAAGCTACTTAAAATTATTTTAACACAAAACGAACTCAGCATATAAAAGTGTTTGAAATACTGTTCGTTCTCTGTTCTGATATTATAAAACACATAGTCTAATTATAAATTCTGTCAGTACTTTAAGGGCATATAAAGGAATAATAACATCTTATAATACTAAAACACACATATACGATATCATACGACAGTATTATAGTTCATCTTATAATACTAAAACACACATATACGATATCATACGATAGTATTCCAAATATTTGCCTCATCTGTCCACCACATAGAATTGCAGCTCAAGAATATTTAGTTTCAAAGACTAAAAATTTTAGTAACTTTTTTCAGTAGTACAGCTTCAGATGGTCAATCGAAGACCTTAATAAACTCGGAATGATTGTTTTCAAGTCACGATTAGGTCATCTTTGCTATATAAACGCCTTCTTAATTCTGTTGAAGCAATAATTTCTTTCCTCTAAATATGGAATTTGTTAGAGGCTTCACCAGTTTCTAACACATGTTCTTGATAGGAAAAAGGGTTCATAGAAGAAGCCAAACCGAAACACTACTACGGCTGGATGGTAGTCACACTAAAATGGGAGAATCTAGGAAGATCGTGACCTTCCTAGATTATACGTAACTTCGATAATACACTCTATCATGCTTTGAGTTAAATTTTTCCTACACAGTAAAAACTTTCTCGTCCAAGAATAATATTTCGCGATATCCTATTTTACTGTACGAGGGTAGTTTGACAAATAGTAAGAATGACACATAGGTGGCGATCTAATTGGTAAAACAAATGCACTGTAATTTAGGTTGCCTATTTATATGTTTACATTCCGATATTTAGATAAATCGGTTGACTAGTTTATTTTTGACAGCTGATTGAAAAAGAAGAAACACGTCGTTTTGTTAAAATGGAAAAAGCAGAGTATCGTGCGGTGATTAAGTACTTCGTAATTAAGGGTATGAAAGCTACCGAAATAAAAGATGAGTTACGGGAAATATTAGGTGAATCTGCTCCATCATCCTCCACAATAAGAAGATGGGAAAATGAATTTAAACGTGGTAGAACAAGCTGTGTTGATGAAGCGCGCTCTGGAGCACCCAAAATCGTGACTTCTAAGGAAATGATTGTAAAAATCTATAATATTATTACGCAAGATCGACGACTCAAAGTGAGAGACATAGCAGACATGGTAAACATTTCAACAGAACGCGTACACCACATTTTGACGAAAAAATTGGGCCATTCCAAGCTTTCGGCAAAATGGGTGCCGCGATTGCTTACCACTGATCAAAAGTTCACTCGTTTGCACATTTCCAATGAGTGTTTGGACCTTTATAAGCTGAATCCAGTTGATTTTTCTAGGCGATTTGTTACTTACTATGAAACTTGGATACACTACAGTACACCCGAAACTAAACAACATTCGAAACAATGGTTAGAACGTGGTTCTGCACCGCCAAAGAAAGCGAAAACTACTTTATCGGCAAACAAGGTGATGGCATCAATTTTTTGGGATTCAAAGGGCATTTTGCTCATTGATTACCTTTAGAAAGGTGCCACAATAAACGGACAATATTATGCAGAACTTCTACAAAAATTAAATGTTGAGATTCGTGCTAAACGGCCAGGAATGGCAAAGAATAAGATTCTGCTTCACCGAGACAACGCTCCTTCGCATACCAGTACAGTTGCGATGTCTAAAATCCACGAGTTGCATTTCCAATTAGTACCGCATGGGCCTTATTCGCCGGATCTAGCCCCTTCCGACTTCCACCTTTTTCCAAAATTGAAAACGGCACTAGGTGGAAAGAAATTTTCGTCTAACGACGAATCTTCGTAAATGAGTATTTTGCAAGCCTTCCGGAATCGCATTTTAGAGATGGCATAAGGGCATTGGAGCACCGTTGGAATAAATGTATTGCTCTTTTAGGAGAATATATTGAAAAATAAAAATTATTTTGTATATTTTTCTTTTCCATTCTTACTACTTGTCAAACTACCCTCGTAATGATTTCTTCGCTGTTTGGGTTCTTGTGATCATCAAGACTAGTGTTAAAAGGTGGCGTTTGGTTCTATTTGCTTCATGTTCAAATATTGCCCGATAATATTAAAGATTAGTTGCTTCTATAGCAGATTTCAAGCGATTCTTGCAGGTACGCCTGTCACAGTGTCTGACGTATGTATAAAGCGCAGACGGCTGGCATGGGGGCGATTAATTATGTATATTAAAATGACTCGAAAACGAGCAATAGTATGATAAAAGAAACGAATTAAGGTTAAAATCTATTGCACGTATTCGGATCACTCCGCAGACTAAATAGTATCCACTAACCGATGATATGTTACGCTAAAATTTTATCTCATAATTGTCTATAATTATGTCGCATTCTCAGTATTTATAAGTAGACTATGTATTTTCGGTTTGGTAGAACTAACAAAAATAACCAAATTTGAAGAGAACAACTGAATAATTTTATTCAAAGCCATTTAAGCCACATTAAAGCCACTTAATTCCAAAGAATTTTTCAAGTAGTGGTATTATTTATTGTACAACTATAAGAATTTCTATAGCAGAATTTTATTTTATACTTGACTTATCCCCGTATTATATAAATATAATTATATATATAATTTATGTAGAATGTTTGCAACCATATGTCAAGTGTAAAGCCTATTATCACTAGTAAATAGTAGTAAAACATGTGTACACTAAGCCTTTTCCAAAACGTAATATGTATATCTGCACATAATAAACTTGCAAACTTATCAAATATTCTAACCCAAATCCATACATAATTGTTTTTAGTTTCATATTGTTATATTTTCCATTAATTAATAGATGACTAAATGAATTACTTTTTTAATATTTAGTATTTTAGGTAACTTTGGATGCTCAAAAATGTTTTGTTTCCCTAAACTTTGTCTCAACGGCTCCCTCAAATTATTTTTTTGAAAGCATTATTAAATTGTAAGAGATCATAATCGAATAAAGACTGAAAATAGACATGCGATGTTACTGCTACTGTATCACAATTCGCAAAATAATTAAGCAGTTGTTTTTAATTTCTATCATGATATTTCTTCAGTTCAAGATTGTAGACCAAGGGTTTTAGCCAGTAAACTGCATTAGATTATAAGAAAAATGAGGTACAATGAAAACAACTCTGCCATAATCTAAGCTTCGTACTTTTCACGTAGCTTTAAAAAAAATATTCTTATGTCTTGTGTAATTAAGATATATAAATTAGCTTTTACATCATGCACTCTAATTTGAATAACTTTATATAAATTCATTACTTTGCTTCAGCGACATCAATTTGTAAAGTTTCTAATAAGTTTGATGTTTGAAATAAACAACCAAGTGGAATGGCACTGATGAAATTCAACACAAAAAAGAATGTAGACAGTAAACTAGTCGAATTGTAACATTTTCCATTTTCAATAAATTTGTGTAATTTATAACTATTGTTAACAATGGACAGATTGTTAAAATTTTTAATAATTTTTATTTATTAATTGTTGTTTGATGATAAAGTTATACAAAGATAATCGCCGTGTTGGACCGGTAGTTTCATACGTGATAGCTGAATCTGTTAAATTTGCCAAAAAGTTCTTTGAAATTTATACCTAAATATGGTATTCAAAATATGTAAGTGAATAAAAGAAGACATTAATTTACCCGACAGTTCAAAAACCTATTTTCTAGTATACCATCAGAGTAACAGTCTGATAAAAAATATTTTAGATCAAAAGAAACCAATCTTTGTAAATGAAAACGAAATTGTAGATTTATTGCTCATTTATATAACCCAACATTATTTTTATTTTAATATTTTGTATAGCTACAAGGAAGACTTTATTCTTTAAATCCTTTATTGGCAGAAATTTTTATGAATAATTCAGGAACTACAATTCTCAATATCTCGATTAAATAAAAATATTTTCTTTAGGCATATATGTATACGTTTAGAACATAGTATAACACATTTTGAAACTATATTAATTCAATATATATTAACATAAAGTTTTACACTATCATAATAGATTAGATAATAGATTAATAGACGCATCTATGTATATCAAAAGTTAATTTGAAAAGTATTAAATATTATACAACAGATTGCAATATAATAATGGACGTAATGCCGAAATAGTAGTGTAGCCCAGCAACGGTATAAGAGAATCATTTCAAATGTTTATGCAAAAATAAAAAAGAACTTTTTCAATAACTACAAAATAATTACTTACGCTGAGCTTCCAAATATTAAATTATCTAAATTTCTTAAAAGACAAAATGCATAAAAGTACTCTTTTTCGATATATATATATATATATATATATATATATATATATATATATATTAAAAGTAACAAGTACAAAATTCATAATAACAAAAAGATAGGAGGCTATAAATTAATATGTGATGCATGGCCAGCATTTATTTTGTACGAATAAGATGCTTTGACAAACGTACACTAAAATACAGTAACTCATACATAAATAAAAAACGGATACTTCTTCCGCTATTCATTTAATTAACAAACAGTAACCATGTGTCGAATTATATACATATATAAAATACAGCATATAAAAAGCAAAAAACATAAACAACAATTATTAGAATTTTTAGAAATTAAAATTTAAAAAATCAAAGAGCTTAATAAATGTATAAGCAGAGGTAATCGATTCATCTTTAGCAAATCTGTTTTAAGTAATATAAAAATTTTAAAGGATTAAAGAACGAGTTTTTTCTAAAATCTTGACTTAAAATTTAGGTGATAAGTTAAAATATATTATATATTGCATGATACATGAATTTCTGGTACTTATACAAAGGGTACTAGGAAAGTTTTGCAATATGACGTAATAATAAATCGTAGGAAGCTGCTTGCTGCTGCATGTTGAGACATCTTCATACGTGCATGGTAGTCGTCGCGCCATGTCGATGGGCACAGTTATTCATTAGCAGTGAGAGTGTAAAGTGCTTGCGATGGCATTGTAGTCACGAAATGAGATAAGGGCAGTTTTGCGTTATGATTTCGTGTGTGGTTTAAACATAGGCCAGTGCTTCGAAGAAATGACTATTGCACTAGATGATGTTTGTCCACATCGCACAACGATATTCAGGTGGTATAGAGAATTCCAAAGGCGAAATTTAACTGTGGAGGATGCTGAGAGGCCGGGAAAGCTACGAACGTCAGTTACGGAGGAAAACGTTACTACTGTAAGGAAAATGCTTGGCGAGGACAGGCGAGTGACCTACCAACAGGTAGAGGGTACTTAAGGCCTAAATGTACCAGCAATTTGTTCGATTCTGCAAGATCATTTGCACGTGTAAAAACTTTGTTCTCTCTGAGTGCCGCATCGACTGACTGAAGAGCAGATGACAAAACGTGTGACTTGGTGACGGGAGATGCTAAAAAAGTTTAATAAGGGATAATCTCGGTATGTGAACAATATCATGACAGGTGACAAGACTTGGCTGTACTATTACGATGTGTTGACCAAATCTTAAAACAAAATTTGGCTCTTTGCTGATGAGGACACACCCGTAGTTGTCAAAAAGTCCCGATCTGTAAAAAAGAAAATGATATGTATTTTTCAAATCGAGTGGAATTGTGGAACGCGTCGTTTTGGACACACAGAAAATAGTCACATGTAAGTGGTATACAGTGCCTGCCTAAAGTCATTGGATCTATGAAGAATCTGCGACCAAAAATCAAGAATGGACAACTGGTTCCTCCATCACGATAATGTTCAGCTCACCGTGCCAAAGCCTGCACCGAATATTTGACCACGACAGGATTGATACTTCTCGAGCACCCTACCTACAGTCCAGACCTTGCTCCTTGTGACTTTGCACTGTTCCCGCATGTGAAAATAAAGCTAAAAGTGAGGCGGTTTTCCAGTGATGAGGACCTCCTGCGGGCTTGGGACAACGAGTGTGCTTTACTCCCTAGTGCAGCTTGGCAGAACTGGTTTAAATATTGGTTTCGGAGGATGGAGAGGTGTATTGAGTGTAGAGGAAATTACTTCGAAAAAATTAAATAAACCAAACTGTATTGCAAAACTTTCCTAGTACCCGTTGTATGTACGAGTGGAAATTTTAACAATCTGTGTATTTATTACTAATAGTTATTAACATGGATTTTAATCAAATAAAGGCTGAATCAATTTAATTGTATGATTTAGTTGCTAAATGAATAAGTAATAGTGTTTGTTTTTTGAAATTATACATAATTTTTTCCCCCAAAAAACAAAAATCAAAACGTCATCAAAATTTTGATGATCGTTGTTAGTGCTGCAAAATACTTATCAGTCAACAAAAATAGCATTACATTAATCAGAAAAACAGAACGGATTTATTACTTAACTGAACAATGTGGGTACACTTTTTTCGAGTTTGTACACGCATATCAAAATATCATTGCTAATATTAATGTATGTAAGTATATATAAAGTACAGCTAATTATATATATAATAAGTAAAACAAAAAAGAAAATATTAAACCAAAAACTGCAAGTACGAGATGTATTTTAGTAATATACATAGATGAGTTATCATTATAAAGTGGCTATTAATTAATTAATTTTTTATCAAATTTATATTAGTGATCATAAAATGTGTAGATCAAAGTGCATATAGTACATTATGTGCCAAAATTATAGTTGCATTTACAAACAAATTTAATTTAAATGGTTAAATATTACTTACTTAGTACAGAAAGAAATAATAATTACGGTCAAAGTTGATCAAATCGATATAATAATGTAAACGAAATAAATAATACGAGTATGTATGGTAAACAGACACAATAGTTGACACTTGACCGGAGTTCATTTACTAATTGCGTATTCTATCTGGAAGAATATAAAAACCACAATTGAATTAAGAGAACGTTCAATATTTCAACTGTGAACACAGAGCAATCTTAAGTTTTAGTGTAATTTATTTTGAAAAAATTGCAAATGTAAAAAATTGCTAATTAAATTTAATTCGCTTCTACAAAACGTCAAATATCATTCACGTTTCTACCTAAAAATATGAAATGGCCAAAGTATTTATAGAACTTATCTTACACCAGCTTTTTATTCCAAGATATTCATCTAGATTCTAAAAAATCGAACTTCTCGAACTTTTTAATAAAGCTACTAATTCTCTTCTAATATCTGAAGTAATCACCCGCCGTCAGGGCAGTCAGACCCGAATCATTATCTAATGATCTTAGACTGTATATAAATAGTTTTTACCACTTATAAATAGTTTATTTAAAAATAAAATTATTCTCGTTCTCATTTTCTTCTGTATTCGAGTTTAATCATTTCCATAAGAGGAAATACATAGTGACAGTTGACAAAATTAAAAGCGATATTGCGATTGCTCCGTAAATAATAGCATATAATTTTTTCTTAGGGTCTGACAGCAATGTTTAGCGTTTCTATAAAACCCAAACTGAAACTAAACTAAGGTGTAACGAAACATGCAGTGAAAGTTTTGTGGCTGCAAGGAAGTGGTATCGTTAACATTTCTTTGGGGGCATTAGGGACAATTCCTTTGCATTTAATCTTAGTCGCTCAAGCAAGCAACTGAGTGTAAGTGACCTGGAGTTTTTAAGGCTGAAGAGTAATAATGATGAAACAAATGGCCGTTATCAAGGTTACTTAACTAGGCATATAAAAAGTAGTATCACAGCCGATTTGAAAATTCTGTAATGAAATAAGTCAAACCTAACCCAAGTGATATGAAAAGACTGCAATGGAATAAGCTTTGTAACCACCACATTTATTTATTGTCTATTATATGTGATACTATGGTAGTCATAGAAAAGGGTATTATACATTTCTGATAGAAAAACACCGCTTTGCAATTTAAAAAATTACTAGTCGGCAACATATTATGCAAGGTGGTAAAGGAAATTATTTTCCATCTATAATGGATCCGCGTGAAAAATAAAAATCGACCTATCCAAGCATTTATATAAAATGTCAATTAAAAAAATATGAATTTTATTCCAGGTTTTTGCTGTGCACTGTGTATGTACGTACATATGTACGTCAACAATTCGGGAATGTTGAAATAAAGTCACAGAAATCCACTCAAAAATTATTACAATTTGCAGAAAGGTCAGATCTAGTTCTGTGTCATAGGTTTCCACTATTTTGTATTTAGTAAGGGCGCGTATATATTAACATATAATTTAATTCTGTTCCTTATCAAATAAAACTAAATTGCATGGGCTTCTTTTTGTACCTACAATTAGTGTTTTTAAACGATTAAAAGATATGTTCATATTCTGAATTTCTTGGTCTTATAAATACATTCTAATTTAATTTGGTACGTAGACTTCCGCGGTCGTGGTCCATGCTATCTGCTTCTGGGTTTCCGGGCTGGAACCGCGTCACTAGTATATCTGCCGACGTTTCGTACCCATTTGTATGGGACATCTTCAGGGCTGAACTACTGCACTGAAACTGATTCTAATTATTTTTAATTTCTCATAATCGTAAAGCATATTTCTATTAACACAACCTGTTACACGAAGTGCTGATATTGAACTTTCCTTCAAAGATTAATTGAACAGTTTTTTATGGACCTTGTTTTCCGCTACAAAGATTATTCATCCGAAAAGTCTATTTGTAAGAGAATTAACAAATGTTGTAGTATAAATTATTTTAGTAAATTTTTTAAAATGAACAAAGTGCTTCCACTGTTTTGGCGCGTACTATATAACAGGAAACTTTTGAGTGCTTGAACTATTGAAATTTTTATTTTGTGCAAAGTCTTGTCACGCGTCATTTTAACTGTATACGTTGTTTATCTTTCGTCGGATCTTATAAGCTTAAAAGATATGCAATTACATTCTGAAAAGGTAGATTATTTTTATAATTAAAAAATATGTGCAAAGGTGATTTACACCAGACTACTTATAAATAATGAGATAAATGCGTGTGAATTAGTTTAGTTTTGAGACAGACTAGAATGTTGCACTTCTATTGGAACTGTCAATTAACACATATTTTTAGCTATTATCATTAAAAATCTTTCGTGTTTCCAGTTCCATGCAGTCTATAATTCCTGTCAATGTAAAGACGACGGCCACCATTACTTGCTTAATGAATAAAGATTTCCATATAACCGCGGACAGATTTTGTTCTGTGCTTTAGTAAGCATGTTATGTTAGTAAAGTCAGTTTCTAACCCGTCATGAGGCTGTTGATAAATTAAATGTCTGATTTTAAAATTTTTAGAACATTAAGTCGCTTCAAGTCGAAATGTCCTCATATTCTAACACAGAAACCATTAATTCCAATATTTTCTCAATAATCAGTCCATAGGTAAATTTGCAGGGTGAAATAGCCTGGTTCTCCGTTTCTGGCTAAGATATCATAACGAGCTGTTTACATTAAAATAATTTAAGAGTAACTAGCACAGAGACACTGAGCCGGCGTCTACCGTATAGTCTTCAACAGATTTTGACCTGGACTAAATTTGTAGCAGCGTTTAACAATATATAGCAAAAACTTTGTCCTTTCTAATAACTAATTCATTTATAACCTCACATCGTTCATCAATTTAAGTTTCTAACATAGGAAATGAACGCTAAATGAATGGTTAATTCGATATTTGAGCTATATACAATGGTTATTAAATTTACGAGGATAGTTTGACAAGTAGTGAGAATGACACATAGGTGGCGCTCTAATTGGTAAAACAAACGCACTGTAATTTAGGTTGCCTATTTATATGTTTACATTCCGATATTTAGATAAATCGGTTGATTAGTTTATTTTTGACAGTTGATTGAAAAAGAGGCAACACGTCGTTTTGTTAAAATGGAAAAAGCAGAGTATCGTGGGGTGATTAAATACTTCGTAATTAAGGGTATGAAAGCTACCGAAATTAAAGATCAGTTACGGGAAACATTATGTGAATCTTTTCCATCATCCGCCACAATAAGTAGATGGGTAAATGAATTTAAACATGGTAGAACAAGCTGTGTTGATGAAGGGCGCTCTGGAGCACCCAAAATCGTGACTTCTAAGGAAATGGTTATAAAAATCCATAATATTATTACGCAAGATCGACGACTCAAAGTAAGAGAGATAGCAGACATGGTAAACATTTCAACAGAACGCGTACACCACATTTTAACGAAAGAATTGGGCCTTTCCAAGCTTTCGGCAAGATGGGTGACGCGATTGCTTACGACTGATCAAAAGTTCACTCGTTTGCGCATTTCCAATGAGTGTTTGGACATTTATAAGCGGAATCCGGTTAATTTTTGTAGGCGATTTGTTACTTGCGATGAAACTTGGATACACTACAGTACACCCGAAACTAATAAACAGCAGTCGAAACAATGGTTAGAACGTGATTCTGCACCTCCAAAGAAAGCGAAAACCACTTTATCGGCAAACGAGGTGATGGCATCAATTTTTTGGGATTCAAAGGACATTTTGCTCATTGATTACATTCAGAAAGGTTCCACAATAAACGGACAATATTATGCAGAACTTCTACAAAAATTAAATGTTGAGATTCGTGCTAAACGGCCAAAAAATGGCAAAGAAAAAGTTTCTGTTTCACGAAGACAATACTCCCTCGCATACCAGCACAGTTGCGATGTCCAAAATCCACGAGTTGCATTTCCAATTGGTACCGCATGCGCCTTATTCGCCGGATCTTGCCCCTTCCGACTTCCACCTTTTTCCAAAATTGAAAACGGCACTAGGTGGAAAGAAATTTTCGTCTAACGACGAGCTTATCATCTTCGTAAATGAGTATTTTGCAAGCCTTACGGAATCGTATTTTAGAGATGGCATAAAGGCATTGGAGCACCGTTGGAATAAATGTATTGCTCTTTTAGGAGAATATATTGAAAAATTAAATTATTTTGTATTTAAAAAATTCGTTTTTCTTTTCCATTCTCACTACTTGTCAAACTACCTTCGTATGGTAGGAAAAAATAAAAATTAAAAATCAGTAATTTTTCTATCTTCATATTATTTACAGTGTTATTATGTTCGTTGGAATACAATAACTACAAATGTGAAATGCGTATACCTAATTTTATACAAGAATTACACGGGCCATATAAGTTACTGAAATCAGAAACAATAATGTCTACTGTTAATTTCGTTCATGAATATTTCGATAAATTTCTTATCTGTTATACATATATTACATATTCGCGAAACGTTCAATGTCGTTTAATGTTTTTGTCTCGTATATTCTCTAAAACCAAAACTTATAAAAATTAAAATAAATAATACATAAGAAAGTCTTAAATTTATTAATTTCACGACGTTAAACAGAAGATAATACCAAATACGTACGTGCAACAATAATGGGAAGATAAAAATAAATATTATGCAGGTATTTAAGTAACGATCTTTAAATTGGCGCTCTACTTAATATTTGTACATGTATTGTGCAGTGAAAACTAACTACCTGGAATTGTAGCTAGTAATTACCTAATTAATAAAATCACCTCAAATAGGTTACACTTTTATGGTTTGTTTTCATTGCTCATAATAAATGTGTCATGGCGCAATAAATTTTATTTGAACAGTATTTGTATAGCACCTGTCATTAAGATAAAATACAAGTAGGTATTATGGTATTACACATATTTTATTTATTCGTATGAATGGATGTGAGTAGTTGAGAAACTTGGTTAATATCTCACTTACATATATGTGTTTTACTTATTTCATCGTATTAGCTACATATGTATGTGTATGAAGTATGTATATTACTGTACAGTTTCCAATTTCTAGATTTAGAGGGGACTTGCACATTTGTTTATTTAGTGATGACTATCTAGACGAAACATGAACGTTATTTCAAGAGCCGAGAGGCGAATGGTGGGACAAACATCACTTGTTTTTCAGCGTCAGGTACACTATCGCTCATAAGCATTTGGTCACCTTTGTTTCGTTACAGTTTCTATAGAAAAGTTGTAATTATAAAATTTATTTCGGTAGTAAGAAATAGTTTCGTAGTAAACATTAAAATCTATAAAAGCTTATTCAAAAATAATTATGCGATTACCCTATTATTCACAATGAATGACAATACCCCAATAAAACTCCAGTTAGAATAATTACAATTAAGGGATTACATCTCTCAATTCTTGGAAATTTTCTATTGTTATGATTTTATTTTAAGGTAGGGTGTTATTATAAACTATTAAGTATTTATATTTTGGCAAAATTGTAGTTAGTTTTTATTAGGTGCTCATAGTGATAACATCGTGAGTTTCGAAGAAGTTCGGTTAGAAATGCCTAAACGGAAAGAATTGAGTGTAGAAACACAATCGTTTCTAATCGCACACCATAAAACTGGCATAAGCAACCGCGAAATTGCCACAGAATTTAAATTAAATCAGTCCACCATGGATTATATCATCAAAAAACATCACGAATGTGGAAGTGTGTTGAGTAGAACTCGAAAAGGCAGACCAAGGGCAACAACCTCAGTAGAAGATCTTGCAATGGTGGTAAAAAGCACGAGAAATAGACGAAAAACAGACTCAGAAATCACAGCAGAAATGAATGCTGTTTGTCGAAAACCCATAAGTGTTTCCACAGTTAAACGGCGATTAAAAGAAGCCGGTCTCCATGGTCGAATTGGAAGAACTTGACCGAGAGGTGAGAAAATCGCGCCCCACATCTGCTGTTAATATGTGGAAGAACCTGCACGAGGCATGGGGTAAAATGAAACCTGACACATTACGAAAATTAAGCGAAAGAGTGCCTCGATAGTGTGCTGCAGTGATTAAAAATAAAGGAGGGCATATAGACGAGTTTAAAATTTATATAAATATATTATACAACAATTTATTTTAGATATAAAATTATATATATTTCATATATGTAAATAATAAAAAGATTAGTATTTCAATTTTGATTTTTGTTACAATTTGCGGATTAAATGCGAGTGATCAAATACTTAGGAGCGATAGTGCATAATGACAATTGAAATATGAGGACGGATATTAATAAATTTCTACATAAATTTTCTAATTTACGGTGAGGACATATTGATTCGACAGCAAAATACAAGCAATGGGTAAATTATTCGGGATTAAATATGAAAAAGCATTACAGGCGGCTTTTAATCTCATTTTTCGATTCAGCCACGTAAATAATCTATCAAAATTAGCAGTATGGAATTAAGTAAAAATATTAAATATTTAACATTTTTTGTAACAATATCACTTTATTGCACTTAATCATATATTTATCAATACCAAACTGTTACAATATTTCTTTCAACTAATATATTGGAGAATAAAATTACTTAGGGACAACTTTCGATTACGTATGTATTTCATTCAAATAACTCATTAGTCATTAATAGAAACCGAGACTATGAAGTTAAATGGCAGTTATAGAGCGGCGTACACAAATGAAAGTAAAATGTACAATAACAATTCGAATGCTATTAAAATAATGCACTATATGCGAGTAATAATAATTTGGTTACATAAATAAAAATAACACTTGTGCATCCATGTGTGGATACTCAAATATTATGTAAACTAGCACTATTATACCTACGCTCATGAAAAAAAAACTACAATACTTCTTTTCTTTTGAACACAAATTAATATTGACATTTCCTCGTACGACTAGTAATACAGCAAACCATATAAATAGTATTATAATTTGAAGCATACTGAATTCCATAGCCAATTGTATAGTACACTTCGCGCAACATGAATAGGACCACCCGACTTGTTGCAAGCTTTCGGTGGTTTGAAAAACAATTCATTTACTAAAAATACAATGCAAGTTTGTGATGGTATGATATGGCAAATAATACGCATTATTGCGCAATAGTGCCTAACGTTATGCATTGGGTGACGTAAGTACCACATACATATAAAATACACCGCGCCGGTTGGATACGACCAGTATTTAATAGTAAGCTACCGGATGTGTGTCGAGTTACAACGTGTATCCGGATAAACAAACATCTGTAATTAAGGGTATTGTGCAACGATGGGACGACAGAAGTGCTTAAGTATGGAAGAAATTGGAAAAATTAAAGCGTTCCATCAAGAAGGGTATTCCTCAAGGGCTACTGCAAAGAAAATAAGTCGATCACACCAGGTTGTGAACAATTTTATTAGGGATCCCGAGAATTATGGAAAACGTTTTAAAGGGCGAACAACATCCGTTACAACTAAGAGAGAACGTCAAGCCATATTACGCGAAGCATCGAATTCGGCATTAACGGCAAGACAAATCGCGAATAACGTTGGAACGAATGCATTGGTAAGAACTGTACAGAAGTTACTGAAGACCTGTCCGCATTTAAAACGTTTGAAAATTAAACGACGGCCTCCTTTAAGGGAATTTCAGCGCACTGCACGTCTTCAGTTTGCTCAAGCAAAAATGGGGTGGACAAGAGAATGGCAAACTGTTATTTTCAGTGACGAGAAGAAGTTTAATTTAGATGGCCCGGATGGGTTTTCTTATTATTTCCACGATTTACGTAAAGATGAAGTGATTCAGTCACGAAGGCGAGCCGATGTTGGTTCAGTCATGGTATGGGGAGCTGTTTCCTATAACGGACCTGTTGATTTAGTAATAGTGAAGGGCAGACAGAATTCGGAAAAGTACGTCCAGCTGCTGCAACAGGTGAAAGACAAATTTTCCAACGTTATGGCAGGTGGGCCATTTATTTTCCAACAGGATAATGCCAGTATTCACACCGCGCGCATTGTTCGACGCTGGTTTCAAGAACAAGTCATGGAGGTTCTCGATTGGCCATCGCTCTCCCCCGACCTGAACATCATAGAAAATGTTTGGGGATGGTTATCGCGTAAATTGTTCTCCAATGCTACCCAATTCAGTTGCGCTGACGAACTAGAGCAGGCGCTGAAACGAAGTTGGGCGGAACTTCCCGTTGACTACTTGAGAACCCTGTATAATTCCATTCCATCCCGACTATTTGAGGTTATAAGAAATAATGGCAAAAGTACTCATTATTGAACAATAAAGTATTTTGTTATTGCAAACGAATCTTTTATTTTGTAGATTGGTCGTATTCAAGTGGCGTTTAATTACTCTACTTATTGTCATTAGTAACGTACATTTGCACTGACTTTTACAAAAATTATATTTGGTACCTACATACATCTTTTTATCAACCCTCTTATTTTCGAAAATAGCAATTCCAGCGCGCTACCATGTTTATACCAACTACAAATGTCATATATGCAGTTGGTCCTATTCATGTTGCGCGGAGTGTATAATATTATCTTTGTCATTTTTTTGTAATAATGCCTGACTATTGAAGGAAGGCTTAAATGTAATATAAAATATATTTAAAATAGTTTTCTAACAGTAAGTTCATGTGCCATCTCTTGAAAAAATTTAAGCAAAAGTTTGAACAATTCCGCTATGTAACTCTACGAGAAGACATTACATTACGTACACAACGTTCAAATATATATACATATATATATAAGGTCTATTTTTTCATTAAAAGTTGTCGGATTCATTGAAGGCTTTATATACATTTGTAACAACTCTAGAGGTTTAGTGTTAATCCTTTTTGGACTAAATGCAAGATTTTAAGACCATTCTCAGGAAATGTGTGATTGTTTTGTTTTAGCTTACAATAGATAAATGTCGAATCTGCTTTTTGGAAAATTAATGATCCAATTCTTTTGGTCTGATAATCGAACCTTTAGGTCAAATTTACATATACATATATAGTTTTATATATATTATATACATACAGCGTTATGCCGACGTCGAAGCCATTAAAAAGGCATCAACATCGGTCTTAAAGGACATCTTTAAAGATGAGAAATTCATTTGACATGTTAATTGACCGTACAAAATGTTGTATTGAAGCCGAATAAAATAAATAAATGAAATAAATGAACTTCACCAAAATAGTAAGCTTTTGTTTTTATTTTAAAAAAGTTCATTTTTCTTTGAGACAGACATAATATATATATATATATATATATATATATATATATATATATATACATTAAGTTTAGGCTTACTGTTTCGGTAAAGTTCATTTATTTTATTCAAAGTAGTCGCTTTTGGCTTCAAAACAACGTTTTGTGTGGTCAATTAAAATGTCGAATGAATTTTTAAATTCATTTTCAGAGATTTCGTTCAAGACCGCTGTTGACGCCTTTTTAATGGTTTCGACGTCGGCATAACGCAGTCCTTTCATCGGCAAATGTAGTTTATAGAACAGATGAAAGTCTCAGAAAATCAGTGACAAACGTCGAGCGATGAGATGTTGCATTGTCATGTAACAAACGCCAGCTACCATTTTCATAATATTGAGGGCGCACACGACGAATACACGCCAAAAGACGCTTCGTAACACCAAGATAATGTAGAGAATTGACTGTTTGTCTAGCTGATACGAACTCTTGTGCACTATGCCTTTCGAATCATAAAAACAAATCAATATTGTCTTCACTTTTGACTTCTCCGAACGGCTTTCTTTCAGTCTTTCTTCGCTTGGATGCTTCCATTAAGGGTTTTGACGCTTGGTCTCTGGATCATATTGAAAACACCACGTCTCCTCGCCAGTTGCAATAGAATACCTGAAGTTTTCGTCCTTTCTTGAGACTTTAACCAAGTCTGTTCACTGTTGAATTCAGTTAGCTTGTGTGGTACAAACCTTGCACAAATCTTTCTCAGTCCCAAATACTGTGTCAAAATGCGATGAACTGAATCTTAACCACAGATTTTTTGCACCAGGATGTCCGTCGTCATTTATATCCATGCAACCGTCTCTAAATCGTTTGTACCACTCATACACACTCGTGCGTGATACACTCGTATCACTGGGCACTTGTTTCATCAAATTAAACGTTTCAGTAAACGATTTACCGAGTTTAAAACATACCTTGATATTTGCTCTTTGTTCAAAATTCATTTTTCGACCAATGCCAAATAAACACTGTTACTTTATGCGCAATTTCTTTGCTTCTAATGATGGAAATGTCATGATATTTTGACATAACTTTGGTGAAAGATCTGCCTTACCGAAGCATATTTTTTTTAATAGCTGAATCCACTAAGAATTACTAATTTAAAAAAGTTCCGTTTTCTCTGCGATAGACTGTGTATATATACCTTTTCAATTATTAAGAATTTAATGGATAAATTTCGATCTTTTTTAGTTTGAACTTATCTTTAGCGTTAAAAATTAAATTGAGTAATCTACTATATGGTTTAAGTGCCATTTAAAATACTTTGTCGTTGCATGTTTTTTCTTTTATTTTAAATTTATATGGAGATGTAATTACTCTTAGAGTTTATTTTAAAACCATATTTTTTAAATTGTTAATAACAGCAGTATCCTATCCATTGTTTAGAGCTATTTAAGAAATAATATTAACTTGACTTTTTTAAATTATCTGTAGATAGGAGTAATCTTACTAGTCCCAACTGCATTGAATTAAAAACTGCAAGTTTGTGTTTCATTGAATGTATCGAATCTTTTGGGATAACTGGGTTCGTGTAAGTAGGCTTTCTGTACATGTTAAATACCGATTCATTGTCTTACTTCGTTATTATTATATATAAAAATTTATACTGTTTTTCTTCACATTAATTGAATTAATGTCTACAAGGAATGTTTGTAATTGACAGGTTGTGCTTATAAAACATGTCACTATATCGTCTACATTTCTGTAACAAAATTTTATGCATTTTGTATCTATGTAGGTTGGATGTTCAAATATTATTAGTAATATTTTCCATAAAAATATCTGCAACAGTGATCTCCAATGAGAACCCATGAATAGATCTTCTTTTAATTTGTATATTTTGTTATTGATCGGGAGATAATTTTGATTAACGAATGTTTTTACTAATTCTAGTAGTTAGTAAAAACATCCGTTAATAAAAAACATCAATTAAATTAACTCATCTCACGTTCTCTCTGCAATAAATTCTTTGATACTCACTTTTGTAGAGCATCCTAAATATATTTTTACCGGAACTAGGAAAAGAACGTTTATTTAATTACAGCACTGTTAGCGCATATGTCTAAAAATGCCAATCCTTTTTACCCAGAGTCTTTTCCCTTCTATGTCTTCCCTTTACTTTTTCGCTTATATAATACCGAACATTTTATTTCAGTTATTATTCTTACTGGAACATATTTTAATCTATATTATATATGCACAGATTTCTAAATTACTACCCCTCGAAAATAGATACGACTCTTGGAGAATAAAGGTTTGCTATGGCATGGGCTTTTCTCGCACTTCCTCAGCCTAATGCAAGGAAGCCTTCATTCAAATATCTGTGAGTTTGCATTCAGTTCGACGCGACTGCTACTTGCGGTATTACTATACGTCACAAAATAGTATCCAATACAAGACTTACGAGGGTGGTCCCATAAGTACCCGACCTAACCTATAGATGGTAGTAGTTGTTTGAAAACTATCACTGCATCAGAAAGTACACAATCTATAAAGCATATGTTTCAAGTTTGAAGACGCCACGTTGTTTAGTATTTGTTTGGCAGCCATCAATAGTGAACGTTTTCAGGGAATTTGTATAAATGAAGAAATTTGGTCATCGTTACGTGATACAGTACTTTTATTTGAAAGGCCTCAGCCCAACCGATATAAAAGCTGAACTGGGTGAGTCTGCTCCTTCGTTTACAACAGTGAAATATTTGGTATCAGGGTTTAAACGAGGCCGTACGAGCTGCTAAGACGAGCACAGCAGTGGTCGACCAAATAAGGTGACGACTCTGGAAATGGTGAAGAAAATTCACAAAGCAGTACTGAATGATCGTCGACTGAAATTGCGCGAGCTAGCAGACATAATAGGTATTTCAAAAAGTGCTGTACATCGCATATTATCTGAAAATTTGGACATGAGTAAGCTGCGTGCCACGTCTGCTCGAAGATGATTCATTTGAGTGTTTAGGGAAGTTTCACAGCAACAAAGTAGAATTTTTGCGCCGTTTCATAACCATGGATGAAACATGGGTCCATCACTTCACAACCGTGACAAAAGAATAATCAAAACAATGGACTCAAAAGGGAGAACCGGCTCCAAAGAAGACATCGGTTTTTTTGGATGGGCGTGGAATAATTTTCTTTGACTATCTCATCCACCCTATTCGCCAGATTTAGCCCCTTCGGATTATTTTCTGTTCCCAAACTTGAAAAAATAACTCAGTAGTCAAAGATTTTCCAACGATGAAGAAGCGATGTCGGTAGTTAATGACCATTTTGTGGAGCAAGACAGTTCTTATTATAAAAAGGGTATCGAACTTATTGAACACCGGTGGGAAAAGTGCATAAAACTGAAAGGAGATTATGTTGAAAAATAAATATATTTCTTTCCAAAATCTTTGTGTTTTTTTGTTGGGTCGGGTACTTCTAGGACCACCCTCGTATAGTGCGCTGTGTACCCAGGTGATCTCTTTTATGTGGTTCACTGAATGTGTAAGAATTGTCCCACAATGGATGTTGCAATTAGTACTATAGATTTTTGTATTTGCGAATGAGTGTATGTAGGAAATATAATAAAGTTTTTGTAGATCGTGAATTAAAATTTGGGAGCTTATGAAATTGATATACATATGTATTGCTATGGCCCTCATCAACAAGTCATGTATTCTTCAAAGAAGAATATTTTTAACTTTAAGCTCATCTATTTTATTCTATTTTTTTACAAGTAATAGTGTGTTTCATTTTATTGTTGAGATTGTCGATATTTTGGAATTTATTGTCTAGTTCTATTTAATTATATTTACAACTAAAATCGACCCATACAATTATTTTCTTTATACTACATTAATTAATTATAGTTTTTAAACAGTTTGAAATTTGGATCTTGGGTTTATACCGAAAGAACGAATCGTATCTCGGATTTGTTCTGGAAATTTGTCTCGGACTCGGACCGACTCGGATTTTCATTATTAATAAAATCTCTAATAGGAACATCCTCCAATCGCTTACATATGTTATAAGTGCAGAGAACACTTGCCACTAAATGCATAAGGACGTGGCAACACTATTTCATCAGTTGTCTCATATAATACATTACAAAATAAATTTGTCTGCCTCGTTCTGGTATATTGAACAAAGTCTTATACGTATTTCCTGAATTATTCTATTCAAAGGACAGTAATAAATTTGATTCTACTAAACAAATGTTACAATTAAGCGAATTTTTAAATTCTTGGTCCGTTGTAATAGTATCTAAAGCTGTGCAAGTGTTAGTCAAACTTACATGCACTTTCAAAATGTGAAATAATTTCTCTTATTCTGAAAAGAATGCAAATAGATAAAATAGAATATGCGCGTCAGCAAAAAATGCTATTCAAGTTTTTTAAATGTAATACGTAAAATCATTTTTAGACGTATTAATGTATGCGGATAATAAGGATATAAATTGAACAAAGATTGATGAACACATATTACAGATGTAATACAAGATACGTTGTCAAGATTGATAATCTTCTTAAAAGAACTGTCAATTGATAATCACACGTCATAAGTCCCTTACATCAAAATTTTTGGAACAAATGCTTTTTATCATTCTATTTATGTAACATATGTATTAGTCATTAATTTATATATACAGATATTTTGCATACACCATAGTAGCCAAATTAAGATTTCTTGAAATAATTTATGTGTAACTTAAATTATATATTATTTTGATATACTTCTAAATTTACATTTAGTATTATTACTAAGAATATGAATACGGTAATTATTTCCAAGATCAAGGGTTCTGCAATTTATTATATTAAAGAAGCAAAAAAGTAACAGAAGTATAAAAAACTTTCTAGAAACTGAAAATACTGAGTCCATAAGAAAAAGGCATTGTTGAAAAAGATGAAGGAAACGATGTACTGCATTTGATCCAAAAACAACAGGAATTGCTTAGAAAAAGAAAAGCGGTTTAGAAATCTTGACCAACATCATTTTACTTATACAAAATATTCACCTTCAACACAAATCCGGTAACTGGCACATGCGAATGACTTATACCACTGATGACAATGGTGTTGAGATTGCTCCCTCTTAACAATTGAAAGTGTTCAGTTTGCAAAACGGTTTCCTTTCATCGCTAGAAATATTCGCTCAAAATGAATTCGAATAAAGATGACACAGAAACAAAAAATTAATTTTGATCAAAAAAGGAATGGCAGTACTATAAAAAGTTATGCAAGAACACAATGACAACATCCAAAATTAATCATTGTATGATAATTTATTTGCATCCTTGAAATTGTAGAAAGCATAATTTTTGATTTCGCTAAATGGGATTCTTTCAGTTTCTTTTATTTAATTAACGACATTTAGGACATTGATGCTTGACTTTTGGGTCGTATTGAAAATATTAAGTCTCATCATCAGTTTTCATTTTTAAGAAGTTTTCATCTTTGAGAACTTCTATAATTATATCTTTGCAATATTTAATGCGGAAAAATATTGAAATTTTTCGGTTGAAATGCGATAAATTGTTTTTGCTGTTCCAAGTTACATTTCCATAAATTTAACGCTTATCGTCAATCGCATTCTATCTGTCTTTATTGAATAGTCAATGCCGATTGATAATTACCTTCACAGACGATTTTAAGCAATTGGAGCATCTCTTTAGCACATTTACTATTATTACATAATATTTTCTTTATTCAGTTTTTAATCGATGTATACTTAAATGTGTCACATTTTGACCTTTAGTGAACGAAATATGAGATTTTCACAAATTATAAGGTACGGTTTAAGTCAATCCTTCACTAACAGATGGCTACATTAATTTTGTCTAAATAGAACCATTTTGGATGAAAATAAATACAGTCTAGTAAAAATAGTCGAGATGGAGCGGCTGAAAAAGCAATGGCACCTGACTACGACAGCAGTGAATAATCAAAAATTTATCAGAGCAATGTGCTCAAGAGTATCCTTATAGAAATAGATAGTCGAGGAACACAACATTATTTAGAAAATTTGAAACCAACCGGGGCTACTGATTATTTATTTATCTTTTAAACCTGGTCTATCAGTCAAGGATGACTTCGACTCGCTAATGAGCAGCAAAAAGGCAGCTGAAACATTGGCTAAACATCTTCGAAAAGTATTTCATTCAGATAAAAAATTACAAATGTATTTTCCACATGAGAAGATGAATATTAGCAAAATGAAGAAAGCCATTGCTGAAGAAATTCACGTTACGAAAATTTTTACCTTTGGTCATGTCAGGGGGAAAGCCCTTCAAGAATTTTCCGAATCGATCACAAACATTATTCCAAAATATAAATTTTGTTTGTATAGTAAATAAAGAAAAATAAAGACTCATATGCAAATACTACTTCGCTACCTCTTTTAACATATCTTAAGCGTTTGATAAAGTATGGCATCATAAGCTTGAGTGTAAATTAACAAGATACTTAGCCAACATATCTTCACTTTCTAATTCTTAAGTTTTATGAACTTAAGTGGTCGCTGTAAATTTGGAAAAATCACAAGGAAATTTTCTTTGGCCAATTTCATATTTACTATACATATCAGACTTGTCTGCAACGAGACTTGCCACTGCAAAATTCGCAGGCAGCCCGCCCACTCTAGTATCGCCTATTAATCTAGTATCAACGTTAAGCAACTTGCAAAATAATATATTGTCGTAAATAATTATAAAAAATTTTGAAATTTCCGATCATAAAGTGTGGAAAGTTTATTACTCTTACTCTGCTCTTTAACGGTTGCAATATTAAACAGGCATGAATTATTATCGTCGCAAAAAATTAATTTTGTAACAGAAATTGAGAAAAAATTATGGTTATTAATATAAGCATTTAGTTGTTATTATAGTTTCCCATTTTCGTCTGATATCTCTTTGTTTACATATAGTTTAGACTGCATAATAAACACTGTACACAAATAATGTAATTAAAAAATTTTTTATACTAAAATAAAAATTAATACACTGATTATTAGTTCTTAAGATCTTTTAAATATGTTGTGTATGCATTACAAACCTCAGAAAGAATGATTATTTAAAATTTTATTGAAAAATAGGTATATTCCTAGTCAACTTGAACATAGACGGTAACACTATTTAATTTTATAAAATATTAATTTGCACCTCGACTTTCCAAATAATAATAATCGTTTTGCACAAAAAGGATTTATCCCTTGTGATTTCTTTAACGATATGCAATTTTTAATTTTAACAAAGAAAAAAACACTCAGCATGATATATAAATCTTTAATTTAAAAAAAATCTTCTTTGACTGATATAATATTGACAAGTGTTCATTTCTAATTAGAAAGCACAAATATGACATTTTAATGGTATGAAAGCTTCCACTCAAAATGAGATGTTTACGTTCAGAAATTATTGCTTACATTTACTTAAAACGAACCAATTAAGTTTAGGTCTGAGAAGTCGTGCTTTCCAGGATGTTTCTTCTTTCTACATTAAATCTTAACTTCTTATTTATTTTGCTAAGCATTAATATTGCTTGCGACTTTCATTTAGTTACAAATGTAATTGCATTTTAGAAATTAGTTACTGGTAGAGCAATGGTGGGAATATCAAACACATGAGTTAATGACTATTAGTTCCAAGAAACACTGTTCTATTTGTTTTAATCTTGCAGGACACTTCTTAACGTATTTATGTCGTGTTTTCTGAAAATTATATTGGTGTCCTTAGTACCCAGATCTGCAAATGCGTATACATATTATAAACATATTTTTAACATATTTACAGACGTTAACGCTTTTCAGATTTAGTTAGTTTTAAAAGTATTTTTTGTGTTTTATATTTCTTATTATTTTATTGCACAGTAGTAATTTCTTTTTCCATATATATTGAGTTATATATAATATATTTAGTTGTTTCTTTGTTACACTGAGAAAAGTAAATAAACTTTGCGAATAAATTTTACTTCATGGAAATATATAAAACGAAATTATAAATTGTAAGTATAGTGTGTGTCTCATGTTAAATGCAGCCGTCTTTACGGTTAACTAAAATTTTTAACTTTATTCATATTCCAGTTTCGATTATTTTACAAACCGATTTTATGTATGTTTCATTTCGATAAATAAGTACACCTAGGAAATTAAAGAAGGAAATTATTATTAATTTTCTTACATATTTATTTATCTAATAAATATGTAAGATGGAGCGGGTCGAATTTTTCAGATCTCGGCCAAATTTTATTTTGCTCTTTTTACATTGCTCTTTTAACAAGTGTTCTCTTGTAAATACAAACTATATCAACTGTGAACGCATCATGGTTTCTCTTCCCAAAGAAATCAAAAACATTGCCACTGGGTACAGTAGTGTTTACGATATTTTGGGATTCTGAAGAAATAATTTTCATAGATTATCCTGCAAGAGGCCAAGCCGTTAAAAGATTACTGTGCCGGTCTACTAGATAAATAAAGTAAGCAATTTCTTAAAATTGATCTGGAATAACCACAAAAGAATTTAATTTAATTTTTGATGCAAATACTTCTTCTTACACCAGTCAAATTTTTCGAAAGAAATAAGACGAATTGAGATTTCAGATTGTCACGCCTACTCTATTCGTCAGGCATAGCCCTACGTAATGCTATTGTTCGAAGATATTATTGCATCAATGAAGCTCTAACTCATTTGTTTTTTTTTTCGTACCTCGCTTCGTATCAAACTATCGTGGTATGTATAAAATAGCTTAACTTCGAATGTTTTCATTGTTCGTTGCTAAAAATAGCAACGAAGGATGTTTGGACAACTGTTTTAAGCTTGTTCAGTTAATTTTACTTTTACCTCCCACAGATCCTTTTAAGCCTCTTAGAAATCTAGTTTCGAACATCTGACGTTTACACCCTCAATATTTTGATATCAGGGGGATTTTTGAAGAGTTCATCTAATGCCTTATTTATTCTCTTATATTCTTCATCTATTTTTATTCTTTCACAAATCTATCTTAAGATTTCTTATTCCTATATTAAGTTCATTTTCTTATATTTTTTGTAAAAGATTTCTATACCAATAAGTTTTTTAGCATTTCGCTAATAATTTTAAATACATAACTAAATCGTTCGTTATTTAAAGCATAAAAAAATAAAAATTTTATTATTGAAGTTATTTCTTCCTTACCAATACAATAGCCACATGCTTAACTTTCAATTTTATACTGTGTAAAAGATATCTAATCTTTTTACAATCATATTTAGTCTCTTATGAATAATTATTATGAATACTCTATATAGTATTTCCAGAAAATTCTGACATTGACAGACATAATTGGAATAAGGAATTTACATTAGTTAAATTGCTAATTTTGACGATTAACTCAAGTACACGACACGAACAAGGAAACTCATTTTTGAAAATTTTCGTGTATCACATGTTCGTTAAGTAAAATAACATGCTTCAATAATAGAGGGATTATTTAATGTTCTTACACTTTTCTAAAGTTGTATGGGGCACAGAAGTATCATATTATACTATAACGTTACTTTAGCAAGAGTTTCGTAATTATATTGATAATAAGAACTATAACTGTAATATAATATATTTATATTTTAATTTTGCCAATTTTTTTCCCCAAATCTAAATTTTTTCAATATTAAATAATGTTTTAATATGTAGTTTGTCATTAACAACAAAATTACAAACCACTTTTAAACACTTTTAAAAAAATATATAAAATTAATATATAATTAACAATTTATAAAGTATATTCTCTTCAAATCCCGTAGTCTTTTTTAATTTGAATTCTTAGTTTTTCTCTTATGCATGCGTTTTTCACTGGCCTCAAGATGAAGTTCTTGTATAATTGTAAATGAATAATCACGCATTTTATCTTTGCCTGAAATTTATTGTACTGCATAATAATCTTGGGCTGAGCATCTCATTTAAACTAAAAGAACTGATGGTAATTTTAATGGAGCCTGTGATTGATTCACTAGATCACTGAAGGTTGATATATAACCCCTTGCCACAATAATTTTCGTTTTCTGTATACGTATTTCGACAACTAAGTTGTCATCATTAGCAGATTAAAAGCCAAAACGTACACTGTATGTTTTGGCTTTCAGCGGTACGGATCGCGTGCGGAAGTTGCTTTTCGTACAGGTATTTTCACCGTAGTTGTCCAGGTGCGACACTGTTTAATTATCTGCTGATGATGACAACTTAGTTGTCGAAATACGTATACAGAAAACGAAAACTATTGTGGCAAGGGGTTATATATCAACCTTCAGTGATCTAAAAGAATTGATATGAATGCTGAAATATGTCAGAATATTAATTTTATTCCCTTCTTCACCTGCAATAGGTTTTCGTCGTGGTCTAACAGATTTCGCATTCGAATCGTATGTTTGATTTATTTCGCCTAAATTTATGCTTATCATTGGTAGAAAATGAGGATATTTTTTATTGAACATACTCCGTCAATAATTTTATGGCGTCCTCCATGAATATAACTTAAGTTCAAAATATCCACAGTTTAATGATTCTCGTTCTCCATTTTGGATACTACAAACAAACTACGAAACCAAAATTATAAAAGAGTAATTCTTTACTTTATTATTGACATGACTTATTAATAATCATTACAATTTGTGGCTTATTGTTACATAATAATAATGTAAGAATATAAAACCAAATATTTTCAAAAAGATTCAAGTATTTCAAAAGTCATTGAATTTAGGAGGAGAGAAACTAAACATTTTGTAGAGTTAAAATGTTCAATAAAAAGTACATCATTCTATTCAAAATAAAAAAGTTCGTAGAGACTTCTGGCTTAGCCGGAAGTGCACAAAAATATTTTGTTTAACTAGAACATATTTACTCTAATGAAAAACAAAATAAAATTGTTTTCTTAATACGTCTAACAAACGGTTTCAATCAATCACCTTATCATCATTACTTTGTCAAGTTTTTTTGCTCTTTTAAATTATTAACAATACCTTTTTTTTAGATCAAACTTGCTGATTTCGTAACAAATAAGTACATTTTTATTAAATATGATGGAAATTAAATTTTGCATTTTTAATAAATATAGAAAATTTCTGAATTTTTAATTTTAATAATATATCGTAGCTCACAATTAGATATACATTTTATATGAATTCGTTTCATTATATCGAGTGCGTGGATTTTTCCATTTGATCCTGTTTTTAATAGTAGTGTTTTCTACATTTATAGTTCTGTAGACGAATTAATATAACACATTTAATTTTTTGATTGTAATTGACTATATATATATATATATATATATATATATATATATATATATATTTTTTTTATATGCAACTTTATAACTTTACGATATTTATATATTTTGCGCAATTCCATAACAATGCATCCGTTTAAAATAATTATAATAAAAACGTATTATGAAAAGGGGTTTAGTATTTGTTCTTATTAATCATTATTAGAATTCTTAGGGAAAGGTCTTAGAAATTTATTATCGTATTTAGTGTTACCTGAGACTAATACAGTAATATGGTAAATGCGACTACAGAGATCCAAGGAATTTGAATTAGTTTAGAACCAATAAATATTAATTTATAACTTCTCAAAGGCTTTGTTTCAATACGTTTTTGAACTTTTGCAAATATTTCATTTAATGTACTAAAATCTAGCAAAACAACCGTGAATGACATTATGAGTCCAAACAAGATTTCGCAATATGACGCAATCAGTTGTTTCATGCAGTAGCAATTGAATATTTCGGTGTTAGGAGGTGATTGTCCACATCTTATAACCTATTTTGATTGTATAATATAATTACTTTCAGGTAGAAAATTTCTGCTTGGAAGATAGTAGATAGATCGCGCTGTCTTACCTTATCAGTTACCGAAGATGCTGTCTGAGCATTCACATATTTGTAATTTATACCATTCTGCACAAACATCTTCGAATAAGGAAAATCTGTTTCTTTTGAGTAAGACCATACCTTAAATGACGAGCATATGACACGATGCTTGTCATGGTTTACAAATAGAACACTCCATTATGTTAACATCATCTTGACAGACTATGAAACCTGGCTTTACTGCCATGATGTGCTCACTAAAGTACTGAGCAAAGTCCGGCCCTTTGAAACACGTACCTGTATAGAAATCTCAATTTTCCATCATAACAACGCTCTGCGCATCATTCTAACAGCTATACCATGTATCTTCTTAAGTAAGTATTTACAGCCTTCAGAAAAAATGCTAAAGTATTGGTTTGATGAATGGTTTCGAAGAGTGGACAAGCGCATAGAATGTGGTCAAATTAAATCTGTACTGTGAAATTTTTATAGCTCCCTTATAAATATAGTTTTTTGGATTTTAACTTAGGATAATTGGTTGTGAATAATATTAGAAGGCTATCTAATGACTGTCGGCACCATGACATAAGACAAATCTCGAAGCTTAGTATTTTCGCCACTGTTAATCAACCTCTATAGGTGATATTGTCTCTAAGTCGAAAAAAAATGATGTATATTGATAATATTTATACATATTACTCGCGACCATTCGTTACTTAAGACCAAGGTACAGACTACAGAAAATCGCTACACAGAAAGAATGTGACTCGAAGCTATACTGCCTCGTGGCCTAATTGGTAAGGCAGCCGTCTAGCAAACGGCAGATACAGGTTGGAGTCCTTCTCCAGCTCAAAAATTTTTAATTAATTTAGCGATGTCATAGCAAAAAATGATAATTTTCATTGATTTCCCATCGTAAAGAACTTAATTATATATTTATATGTAACTATTAACATCAAAATAACCTGACAGCGAGTTTTAAAAATATTAGATCTGTTATTATAATACGATTTATGGTGTGTTAGAGGACTCGATACTACACTGCCTGGTGGCCTAATTGGTAAGACAGTCGTCTAGCAAACGGCAAAGGTTCGAGTCCTTCTCCAGTGCAGAAATTTTGAATTAATTTCTATGATTTTAATTAACGATGGCGTAGCAGAAAATTATAATTTCCAAAACAAGGTAAACTTTATGCGATAATTTATCACCATAGATGTGACTTGGGTTCATCATTATAAGCCCGAACCAAATCACAAACACTGGTGGGGACACAGTGATTCTCATTAGGCAAAGAAGGCGATGGTTGTTCCATCTGCGCAAAAGGTAATGGCTTTCATTTTTGGGATGTAAAGGGATCTTTTCTAGAAATAAACTCAATTTCAAACTATAAAATTCTTTTCTTTATTTTCATTCTATGAACTTTCATCCCACTCTCATACATACACGACTTTTTCATGAAACTTGATTTAGCAGTGATTTAATTACAGCTATTGTTGATGGAATTGAAACTTTTCTTTCATAAATTTTAACAATAATATTTGATGTAGAAGTCTCTTCTGATACGTAATGAACATCAAACGATTCATCTAAGTTTCTAAATATATATCAAGTGGAAAGGCTAACAAATCCGACAATCCTAAAATCATGATCTAGCTAATAACAAATATGTTCTAAATTTATAGAACACTTTATTAGTAAAAATTAAATCGTTCTACTATACTTATTTATTATTACACTATCGCATAATTGTTATATAATGTACATAATTTCTGAATAAAAGATTCTCATTACACAATGGTAACATGATTAAAGTGCTCTAATCAAGATCCAACCAAAACAAATTCTTAGAGAATGTTGTTACAATTAAATCTGTCCAATCTCTAAACGCCTTCCAAATAAATCCAAGATGAATCTAAAACAGGGCTTAACTTAAACGACACCGTACATATGTTAACAAGCAATTTTTGTTTTTGTTATTTTTTTTGCGGAGAAGTAATACCTCGCATTAGTTTTGAAAGCAAAGATTACAGAAAATACTTACTAATCGAGAGTATTGTTTTTGTTTATTAATAGAATTTAGAACAGTATATTCGTGTGGGTTATTTTTTTTTAATAAAATAAAATAATATTACGAAATATATAATATTAAATTAAATATATTTTGCTGCAGACACTTGTAGATACGGTAATTCATTTACCAATGTTTCATACATACACATTTTTTTAGATGTAGAAACTATTCTTTGAAAAATATTAAAGTAACTTATTACTTTTTAAATACAGTGCACTAAATATACATCACATTAAAGAATATTAAATCAAAAGTATCGCTGATATAAAATTTTGATAGCTGTATCAATTTAACTGATTTCCTTTAACTGTATGGGTAGATTCATTGCAATAAGGAGAGTTCGATAATCAATTTAAAAAAAAATCGCACCTGTTTGATTTAGTATAGAAAAATTAGCAAAATTAATTTATTTGGAAATTTAGCAAAGCACTTTTTCGCAGAATACTTGAAAATTTATTACTTGGATATATGATAACCTGAACGATAAAAATCCTCCAACATTCAGATAGCATAAATTTGCTAGTATAAGGTGCTCGAATGTAATCGAAAAGTAAGAGACAGTAACGTAAGATGTGTCAATTATAATTGGGATCATCCTGTCAACGAGAAGGGCTATATAATACAATATATCCAGCTCTTAGAGAAAGAAATACATCAGCCTTGAATACTATTTACAACGAATTCTATATGTTCCTGCCTATGAATATTCTTATATCTACATTCTTACCGCTTCTATTGATTTTCTATAAAGACATTTATAGCTTGTCTTCAGTTAAGTAAACTGTTACAATGGCTCGCTAAATTCTTACAATTAGAACTTTCTACTAGCCCATATAAAACGATTTTCTAATTAGACGAAACAGTTACACCTAGAAACTTGATCTATATGTAGCTTGTAGAATACAAATCCCCAGATTGGAACATTTTGATCTTCAATGACTCGTTTACGTATTCGCTTGTCTCTATTATTTGTCATTGCTGTACATCATTTATTTTTTTTTGTTGTTGATCTCTTCATAAATTATTACGTTTTGGTTAAAAATATTACTTCGTAAAGACATTGGGGAAACAACGTTTACGGTACAGTAAGATACTTTCACTATTGTGGTTAACATTTGAACCGGAAAATTAAATGAAGGACATTGTGAATAAGGCCGGAACTCTGGAGTTAAATAGTGGCCTTACAGTGACATACAAAGAGTACTAGGAAAGTTTTACAATATGATGCAACAATGAATCGTAGGAAACTGCTTGTTGCTGCACGTTGAGACATGTTCTCACGTACATAGTAGCCGCCGCGCCATGTCGATGGGCCCAATTATTCATTAGCAGTGAGAGTGTAAAGTGCTTGCAATGGCATCGTGGTCACGAAATGAGATAAGGGCAGTTTGCGTTATAATTTCGTGCGTGGTTTAAAAATAGACCAGTGCTTCGAAGGAATGACTCTTGCACTCGGTGATGTTTGTCCACATCGCACAACGAAATTCAAGTGGTACAGAGAATTCCAAAGGGGAAATTTAACTGTGGAGGGTACTGAGAGGCAGGGAAGGTCACGAACGTTCGTTATGGAGGAAAACGTTACTATTATGAGGAAAATGCTTGGCGAGGACAGGCGAGTGACCCACCAACAGATAGAGGGTACTTCAGGCCTTAATGCACCGGCAATTCGTTCGATTCTGCATGACCATTTGCAAGTGAAGAAACTTTGTTCTCTCTGGGTGCCGCATCGACTGACTGAAGAGCAGATGACACTACGTGTGATTTGGTGACGGGAGATGCTAAAAAAGTTTAATAAGGGACAATCTCGGTATATGAACAACATCGTGACAGGTGATGAGACTTTGCTGTACTATTACGATGTGCCGACCAAAGCTCTAAACAACGTTTGGATCTTTATGATGAGGACACACCCGTAGTTGTCAGAAAATCCCGATCAGTAAAGAAGAAAACAGTAGCTGTATATTTCAAATCGAGTGGAATTGTAGAGCGCGTCGCTTTAGGCCCACAGAAGACAGTCACAGCTAAGTGGTATACTGAACAATGCCTGCCTAAAGTCATTGGATCTATGAAGAACCTGCGGCCAAAGTCAAGAATGGACAAGTGGTTCTTCCATCACGATAATTCTCCAGCTCACCGCGCCAAAGTCTGCACCGAATATTTGACCACCACAGGATTGAAACTTCTCGAACCCCATCCCTACAGTTCAGATCTTGCTCCCTACGACTTTGCACTGTTCCCGCATGTGAAAATGAAATTAAAAGGGAGGCGGTTTTCCAGTGATGAGGACCTTTTGCAGGCTTGGGAAAACGAGTGTCCTTTACTCCCTAATGAAACTTGGCAGAATTGGTTTAAAGACTGGTTTCCGAGGATGGAGAGGTGCATTGAGTGTAGAGGAAATTACTTTGAAAAAATTAAATAGACAAAGCTGTATTGCAAAACTTTCCCAGTGCCCTTTGTAAATATATAAATGTGTGCACCGATGTTAGTGTACTGTACTATATATAAGTGAACGTTAAAATACCACAATTCTACAAACGATGGAAATAGTTCAATCAATTTCTCCAATAATTATTCATGATCAACAATATCACGTCAAAAGTAACAACTACATGTGTATATTTGATTTGGCGTGTAATACGTACCGATATTTAGCGATCCCTACTGCATCCCCTTCATTTAGACTTTCGTGTTTTGTAAATTAGTGTAGGTATTCAAATTGCTTATATACACCTTCTCTGCTAAAAGTAATCGGAATGAATTAGAAAACAAAAGTAGTTAAGAAATTTTTGTTCATTCGAAATAATCTCCAGCAGAATAACCACATGTTTAAAAAGTGCATTGAAATTTTTATGTCATTAGTTGGAATTGTGTTAAAATTGGTTCGAAAGATTTCCTTTTATTGCCAAGTAGTATTGTTATACAAAAAATTAAGGTCCTAAACCAACAAAAAGAGTGTAATCGAAAAATAAGAGACAGTAACGAAAGATGTGTCAATCATAATTAGGATAATCCTCTCAACGGTAAGGGCTATATACACATAGTACATAAACAGATGCAACAACGTCTATATCCAGCTTTTAGCGAATACATCAGCTTCATATACTGTTCATTCCGCCTCAAATAATACAGTAAATAAAATATAGTAGCATGAACAAATTAAAAGCAGGGCTTGATAAACTCATGGAACAGATGAACACCATGCCGAATTTGTTAACTGCTATCGTGTCTCGATTAGGTTAATGGCTATGCAGTAAAAGTATTAAATTGCAATGTATTTGCAACTAGTTGACAAACTTGCCATTTCCGAAGCAATAGATTATTCGCTTTAGAAAGCTATGAGTGGACTGAATAGACCACAACAACACAATTCCCCCATTGAAACTGTAATAATGAATGGTCAAGAAACAATCGTCAGATCACCGACCGAAAGATTACCCTCAGACTCAATACCTACTAGATTTTCTAGTTAACAAGGTTGAAATCAAAGAAATAATTAAGGCAATAGCAACAGTAACAAACATGAAGAATGTAGCAATATTTGATTTTGTTAGTGGTAAACTTCTACAAGATCTATCTAAAAACTGTTGTAAATTAATAAACTATATTTTCAATGCCACTATTCAACTTAAATACTTCCCTTGTATTTTAAAAGTGTCCTTGAGTATCATGTTTCTCAAAAATGGCAAATAACTTACAGAAACTGTCTTGTATGCACCAAGAAGCTTGTTGCCAATTTTATCCAAAGTAATTGAAAAAGTCTACATAAAGAAATTAAAGTTGATCTAAACGTGAAAGAGTACTCTTTTGCGTTTAGATCTTTCACAGCTTTTATATATACACTCAGATAGAAAGAAACATATATATATATATATATATATACGAGTATATATTAACTAGATGTGGTACACAGGCATTTGAAACTAAAAAAGTATTTTCGCCTTCCGCACCTCCAACTTCTGAAGTTATACGTGGGATGTTTTAAGTTTTGCATAGTAGGATATAGGAAGCGCCATTAATCAAATATCAGTACTAAAAATTATCATCCACCAAGATATACTTCCTCCTGAAGTAAAACAATTAATATTAAGATGTCTTTCTCCTTCGTTTTGGAGTTAAATGAGGAAGTGTTTTAGTGCCATTATTATACTTGATACATACTATAAATATACTTACAACTAAACTAACAATTGTAGCAACATACGCAGATGAAAAGCAGATGATATCTTGGTATTACACAACGATCCAACATCAAGAAACTTGCAAGCAAATCTAAACTAAATCCAAAATTGGCTTAAAGAAAACTTATCAGTCAACAAAGCAATTCTACTCATGTCAAAATAAATAATCGCCAGCTTCCACTAGCTAGGGAATACAAATATCTTGGAATGTATCTAGATAGACAGCTTAATTAGGAGAAGCATATTGTTACGAAATGTAAACATCTAGGGTTTAAATTAAGCGACATGTACTGAATCGTTGAACGTATCGATTATTTATTGTAACAAACAATTACTTTACAAAACCATCTTTAAACCAGTACGGATGTATGGGATCCAACTTTGCGCTGTCTGCTATCTAATGCTAGCCAGCAATGCGTTTGTGCAAACCCATGAACTGAGATGGGAAAAGAGATATGTATGTAAAATCAGATTCAATAAACATATAAAAATAAAAATTTAAATTTATTATCGTATACATATATATATGTATATGTATTAAGGTTAATGTAAGTGAATAGGTTTATTGTAATCAATCTACGTAGGCATTATTGCCATACCATTAGCTCATTGCCTCGGAAAAGACTGTTTTTAATACATAAATGGAGTTAAAAAATTGTTGAAAAAAAATTTAAATAATAAGGATACGAAGAAATACTCTTAAAAGGTTGTAGATGATCAAAAAATAATATTTAAACAGAACAGTGCCGCTTTTATCCATTCGGCAAATTCCAAATTAAGTTGTGATTTCAAAATCAAAACATCCAAGTATTATAACTTTGATAGATCATTCAACCTCAGCATTATAAATAATGTGTGGGGATATTTGTCAGATATGGTAAAAAATATATACGACACATTACCAAAAAGAATATAATAATTAGGGAAACAAGAGAACACGAGCTATCAAAAAAAAAGGAAGACAAAAATATTACTTGGATGTATATCTGAGTACGGTTACATCTATATCGTATGCTAAAAGAAAAAATACACGTAATTATATTTTCTCTTTTCAACAAGAAACAAATACAGTCTATTTAAATAAATATTATGTTTGTACTTATTATTTGTTTTGTATCTGAATAGAATCTATTGTAGAAGTACTTGTATTTTCTTCCAAAATTATTTTTATATATGTAGTATCAACATCAAGTACGGTGATAATATTCTAAGAAACTTAACGAGCAACGTAATCAACCAACGAGAAAGAGTACGAAACGTTCGAGAAAGTACTCATGCCAGAATAAGAACATTCGCGATTTGTCAAGCCTATATATATATATATATATATATATATATATATATATATATATATATATGTGTGTGTGTGTGTGTGTGTGTGTGTTCGGGTTCGTGCGTGAAAAAGCATTAGTGTTCTTGGCAAACATTTGTAGTTAATGTTTTGAGATTATTATCACAGTTATATATAATTAGAAATATAAAAAATTCTGTAAAAGTCGTTATTTCGATGTTTCATTTAATTGTCGTTGAATAACACCAACATCATAGAAATATTCTCCCGTAGAACATATAAAATACAGTGATTGTCACTTACCATGGATATAATACAAAAAATATATTTAAAAAAATTATATAAATCAAATATCATTGATTACTACTTTGAAATTGTTACCTTGCATTCGCTATCTAATCAAGAATAATATAGAGAAAAATATAAAATTAATCCTAAATTCCTATACGAACTTCATTTTATTACTTTTTTATTGAATACGGTAGTTATTTGTTTGAGTCGTGATTGTTAAATTACATACTATGATAAAAACTATTACATTATAATATTTCTGTATTTCGGCAAATTGCAAAATCACAACGAATTAAATCTTAGTTATTCAAATTAACTTTTACAATACATTTTAGGAGACATGTACTAATGCAGCAATTTTCTTTGATAAAATCTATTCGGTTTCCTTTTGAAATTTCGAAATACGTGACGGCATATGCAACTACATTACAGATGCAATTAAACAAATAACGAAATTTCCTACCAATACTTTGCTTCTTTTAGAGAATTTATCATAATATTAGGTGCGCAACTAAGTTCTCGCTGTTTTTTTTGATGAAAATGTAACTCTATTGTGAAAAAATGTTTACAAATGAATCATTCGAAATATTAGTAGAAGTGTTCGTCTATCCACAAATCAAGTCATTTTGAGATGTCTTCATATGAGCGGAACTGCTGATTAGCCAGACCATGTGCCATCGAACGGAACAAGTAATAATCGGACGGCGCAATATCTGGGGAATATGGCGGGTGGGGTAGGACCTCCCATTTGAGCGTTTCTAAGTAGGCTTTAAAGGATTTGGCAACGTGAGTCCGAGCGCTGCCATGCTGTAGAATCACATTTTCGTGCCTCTGCTCGTATTGTGACCGCTTTTCGCGCAGTGCTCGGCTCAATCGCATCAATTGAGTTCGATACCGTTCCCCAGTGATGATTTCGATCTGTTTCAACAGCTCATAATAAATAACACCGCCCTGGTCCCACTAAATACACAGCAAAACCTTCGCAGCGTGAATATTCGGCCGAACCGACGGCGTAAAAGCATGACCGGGCAGTCCCCATGATTTTGTTCTCTTTGGGTTGCTGTAATGAATCCATTTTTCATCACCCGTAACGATGCGATGAAGAAAACCCTTCCTTTTTTGCCGCTGGAGCGGTTGTTTACAGGCGAAAAAACGACGCTCAACGTCTCTTCGCTTCGAATCATAAGGAACCCAAGTTCCTTGTTTTTGAATCATTTCCAACGCTTGCAATCGCTGGGCAATAGCTTGGCGGGTAACTCCTAATGGTGAAGAAAGCTCTTTTTGCGTTTGGCACGGATCCTCATCGAGCAATGCCTCCCATTCAGGGTCTTCGAAGGTTTTTGGTCTTCCTTCACGCGAACGGCCGTCAACATCGAAATCACCGTCTTTGAAGCGACGGAACCAATCACGGCACGTTGTTTCACTTAGAGCAGCATCTCCGTAAACTTTTCGGAGTTCTCGATGCGTTTCAGCCGCCGTTTTCTTCGAATGAAAGAAGAAAAGCAACACTTTCCGCAAATGACGATTATTTGGCACAAAATTTTGGTTATATCACAATCGACCAGCACTTGCTACTGGAGCGATCTTTTGAAAAACAGCGAGAACTTAGTAGCGCACCTAATATATAAGGATTGTAATAATTCGAGTAAAAATGTTTCGGCTTCCTGGTAACTAAAATTTGTTATTTATAATTCATGATCAATATATTAAAACGTGTTATTGACTGACGTGTAGGTATCATTCAAAAAGCCAGATAATCTGGGAAAATCTTACTAATTAATTTCAAACTACGAGGCTGTCTTTTCTATTGTAGTTTAAAGCATGTTTCTTTCTTGAGTTTTCGGTCTTCGATAAATGGCATTCCAAATCTTATTTACATTTTATTTTAATCAAAATATTATCTCATTATTTTATTGTTTGTTATAGATGCTATCTCTGCTATTTTTGCTTAAAAATTTGTTTGATCAATTACTTGAACAAACGGATATTCTAAATATTGATCGATTTTAAAAGACGAAATGATCCAGGTGATGTATTTGACGCCACGTCGGAATTCAAATGATTATTTACCATTCTGGCAGAAATTGAAAAAAGTATGTAATCACATAATCAGAATGCAACAGTTGGAATTTTAACCAACTACAGGAATTCACAAACGATGATATTGTTTAACTAGAATAATCAAAAACATGAAAAACAAAAATGTTCTACTATTTACTACTTATGAAAATTTTAAATGCTGTAAATGATATTTTACTTAATTGGAGATATGGATACTTAATTAGAGATATAGACATATTGATTAGATTGATGAACATTTTTTTTCTAACGCAGGGTACAGCAGAAATAACTTCCGAAAATTAAATTTAAATAACAAAGCAATTCAAATATTTATTTCACAATTACAACCAATTTAATTAAAGAATTACATTCTGCGTGGGTACATGAGAAGCCACCTACAACTTATTTAAATTAAATTAAGTGGTGATAGTCAAATGTGCCTTTACATCAACATATGCATGTACATATGCATATGATCGCATCAACTTTGGTATATGTGCGGAGAATTCACTGTTTAAGTATAAGTTAAATATCACACCATTAATAAATAAAGGGTATTTCAGCTACTTTAGCTTAAATATTAAAAGTCAATGTAAGTCATGGGTTTCTCATACTTGCAAGCATTCAAGAACGCAAACCATTAGCTCTACGAACACATATTTCTGTATACCGTAGTAGTCAGAAACAATTATCACCGTATTACGAAAGGTGGTAATAATATTGACGACGAAATGGCAGCATTGAATTACGAACACAATTCAGAAGAATTGCCTTTCTTTTTAAGCTTTTCAGAATTTCGTTTAGAGGCCGTTCTGCCACACGTCGAAAATATTTGTCATTTTATCCCTGTTGATTATGCAGCGAAAAGTTCCCACTACACGAACCTTAAAATATATTTTCAGAATTTCTGTCCCCCCAAATATAATCGATGTTAGTGATGAGTATTTGGAAAGATTTCGTCAGAATATTTACATAAATGAAAATCGTTATCAGAAGGAGTGGGCTACCAAAATCCTTATTAGATTATCATCGAACAGTTGGAAAGCTCAATAGAAGAAGAACGAATAAAATCGTAGCACCATAATAGCATGTACTTATAATAGACAGCTATGTCATCAATATTTACTTTGTTACAGAATCTGACGTTAAAAGAAGTTTGTTCTTATTATTATGATTTGGACCCCCAAAACAAAATAAAGTTGTACATGATTAATAAAGAAAAAATTAAAAAATTGAAAACTTGTTATTCGGTAAAATTTTTGTTTTATATTTAATATTATGAAAACTATTCATGATGAAAAAATCAACAAAATTATCATGTAAGACAGCAGAATAAACCAAATGAGTCTGTTAGTTTATTACCAATTTAATCCAGAATATCTAAAGAAACTTTTATCAAACGATCTAAAGGTATATTGGGAACAGAAAACTATTTATACAAGAGAATTCATCAAAATTCGGAAATATAAATAAAGAGGAATATGATTAGTGTCGACTAAGTGAATATGTATTTCACCCTCCATCGAATACATCAGCTCAGTTGTACACGCTCCATAGGGAATATGTAACTATGGCATATTCAATTGATTCTTTAGAAATGTATGTATAAAAAATAGTTCACAACTATGTTAATATACCCAGAAATATTAATGGCGTACCTGTATTCGATATTAGTTAGACAAATTGATAATAGATAGAAAATCTCTCTTAAAAACATAAATTTATATTAAATATATGCTGTATTTAGCGAGTGCCGAGCAACAAATATCTAAAGTAAATGATGGTGTATCGACAAATAACGAAATGTGTGTAAATAGGTGTCATAAACATTAGTCAATCAACATACATCGACGTATAGAGCTACTGTCTATAGATATACATATTTGAGTTCTATCCACCGTCCTCCGGCAATGCATACAAATTTACTGGTCAAATATGCAACTATGTGTTCTTCCTACTACTCTATCCCGATATCTATATTTTCATAGAAACCTGATTTATACATATAATAATATAGTCTACATATAATCAACAATTCCTTACATTTAATTCTTAAATGTAACGAACATTTATAATTATATTTATATACATTATGTACTGAACAAACAAATTTTGAAAGTGACAATTGTATATGTTTTCTAAATTGAATGGATGTATTTGCTTTAAGTATCTATTTTTATATATTCTCCATGAATTTATTATTTATTATATTTCTGTTTTTAAATTCTTCCATATACTTTATGAAACTTTTAAGAAAGTGATTATAATTCAGACTACATAAATAAAGTATTTCATTCAAATTAATATTCATACTTTGGTATTGTAATTTTTGGAAGTTCATTCATTCCGTTGTCGGAAAGTTTTTGCATTTTCTTAAATGGGCAGTGTTATAATTAGAAACTAAAGAAAAGGAATGTAAAATAATAATTAATTTATTCACCTCAGAGTATGTTTCAGTTAACGAAATGTGTTACTCATGTTAAGAAGTTGCTCTGTAAAGTTAATCCTACAAGAATTTGTTAATCATTATACACATATGTATGAATATATATCGTACATAAACATCAAATGATACTTTTCATTCAATAGAAGTTTTTTCTTAGGTACAATTCCGATCAAGATTTTTAGATTAGTGACTATAATAGTTTAATACGAACATATTCAGAATGAGGCTTTCGAATAGCAATGGTATTGTTTCACTAGGTGTATAATTTAAAATTAGTTTCAATAATAGAACAACATAAAAGTACAAAAATAGTTAATTTTGAACAATTCACATAAGATTCATTTTACCCTTCTTTCAACCCTTCTGGAAATTTCACATTTGATAATAATACATAATAACAAAGTTATAATCTTCATTGTACCAAGTGGTCAATAAAAACTTCTTTAACTACGAAGATTTTAATAAATAAAGTTGATAGTTTTTAAGTACTAATTAATAGATATAAATAGTTTACATACAAAGTGAAGCGACAGACGAGCATAAGATTCTTAGTAATTTTAGAGGTAAGAGAAATTAATAAATTTCACTAAATTACAGGGTAGCGCAGAGGCGATTGACACATTTCAAACTTGAATATTTCGTAGACGCAATAGTTTGTAATTGGCGACGTAGAAGGAAAATGTAGAAAAGACCCTTTATTTTCAGCGTAGATGGTGTATTACTTCTTATTCGCATTTTTGAGACATTGCTTGGCCTACTGGATCACTAGATCTTACAGTATCAGATTTTTTCTATGGGGATTCCTGCATGATCGTGTGCTCCGGCGGCGTATTGGGAACATTCAAGCCATCGCTGACGATGTTGTAATTATTACCGGTGAATTCGGAGGCGTGAGTATGGCAACTTCCGAAAACGCTTACAACAATGCATTGATTTAAATAGACACTATCTTTCTGATGCAATTTCCAGGAATATTTTAGATAAAAAATAACATTTTTCAATGTATGTTTGACTGTTTCATTTTACTTTTTCTGTTTCCATTCTATAATCTATAATCATTTGAAATGTGACAGTCGGCACTTCGGTTATTTACAACTAATAATCAGTAGATATGAAAATTTGGTGCTTACCAAAAAACAAAAGAAGAGACTGTTGACGACAAGGACGAAATTTTTTTTCGAAGTAAAACTTATGTAGGACGAACTACGACGGGCAAGTAAAGAGTTTTAGAAATTAGACTATATGAACAAAACCATTAAATGACCAAGAATAATGTATGTACATATGTATGTATAACCAGAGTATGTAGAAATGTTTTATAGAAAAAGGAAACGCTTGGAAAAAGAGTAAAGCAATTATTAGATATAGGAGACAATAGCCACCGTTTTAGTAAGGTAATGAGAAATTGAAAGATAAACTCCATAGATACGTGCGCATAGAAGAAAAGATTATATATGTAGGTATGGTTTTACTGAACAACAGAAATATTTCTATTTTAAACAGCTTTAAAAGAATGTTATGTAACGATATATGCATATCCTAAATGCTCAACGATTTACGCTTTTCATTCTAAGTTTTCGGTAACTATAAAAGTCATCACGTTCAATCAGTATAATAACAATTTGAGCTGCGGTAACCAATATTGAAAGAACTTAATTCTAATCCCTTCTCTCTTTGTACACCACTGTCTAATAAACAAAGTCCTTGACAATCATTGTTTAGTGCCGTTATTATTTTGACAGTGTTTTACCAAGCTTCCTTTACTTACTTTAATATGATTCGATACTATTGCGTATTTTTAATAAATACTTCGACGATGTTCGCATTCTACATTCATAAATATACATAGAGTATAAATAATTGTCATGTTTCAACTAATAATACTATAATCATAACAATTTAGTCATCGTTTATTGTGAAAGTATCCAACAACCATAAATTATTTAGCACGCCGAGTTCTTAGAAATTTCTTTACACAAAAATGGTTTAAATAATATTTATTTATGTCACTTTTATAATTCACTTTATTTATATGCATTATTATACTAAGCACATTTGTACACATGAAATTTTTCTCTCAATAAACTAAATTTTAATAAAATTACAAACCCGTTTATCCGTGTTGCGAATAATTCACATAACGAAACCTACAAACGAAACTTGATAAGATCTGTTTATTACGCTTTATGAAAATATAAAACTACAAATACACATATACTATTTTATTGTATTTAATACTATTGAAATAAACTGTCTTCGTAAAAAATTCTATTCTGCCGAATGAATAAAAACGTGGTAAACAAACCAAGTTATATTTGCCAGATATTTTAAATATTTTTTTTATTACACTAGCGTCTCAGTTTATAATCCATTACATAGAGTACGGATAAAATTTCGATTGAATAAAAGAACGTTACAACTACATCTTTGTGTATCAATGAAAACTACATTTTTGTCGCTTGATATGAAATTAGAATTTAGATTTATGACAGATATCAATTTTTTTATTCAAAATTTTTTATACTTATGTACTATTACATGCTTTATATTATACGGAGGGATATATTGCTATTGCTTCTTTGATAGATTTTATAATATTTTACTTGCTCCGTTCGTAAAAAAGTATTCATAAGGAATCCTTAGTGCATAAAAAAGACGGTCAGCGTTTGGAGGATATCGTTTTCAAAAATAAGTGATGGTGTATCGATATACGTACATGAAGTAAATTGCTCTTTCGAATTGTGATAAAAATTTTTGACTAGTTTCTGGGATTGTTTTGCTATTTATACCTAATGGTCGGAAGTTATGTATTTCTACCGTGTCTTGTATATTAAGATCTACTTCTTACTAGTTTTTGCATCCACTTTCTGAAATTAGTTTCGAAGTTTCTCCAGCATATCTGAATTTAAAATATTTTCTTAAATATTCTCTCCTGAAAATATGTCAAGATTTAATATATTTAAAGTTATATAGTATTTTAGCAAGCTAAAGGTAAAAGATGCATTATAAAAAATATTGCACTCTCTGATATATTAACATGTTCCGTTCGAACATATCTTGGTATATTTTCTACCTAATATCCATTCAGCAACGTCCTTTTTTCCCTACAACCAATTAAATTCTACGTGGGTATGTTCGAAGCCATCAATAACTTATTCAAATTAAATTAAGTGGTGGTAGTCGAATGTGCCTTTACATCAACATACATACTACGTACATATGCATATAATAGCATCAACATTGGTATATATGAGGAGAATACACTGTTTAAATTAAATATCACATCATTAAGGGAGGATATTATCCTATCGTTTCTTTAGTAGATTTTATAATATTTTACTTGTTTCGTTCTTAAAAAAATATTTGTAAAGAATCCTTAGTGTCGTTTTTGTATTATTAATATTTTTACATTATTTCTTTTTTTTTCCTTCACTTCCTTTTCTTTTATTACCTTATAATTTCATTCATTTCCGTTTATCATTATTGACTAAATTGAATAAACTCTATTGGTCTCTCAAACTTTCTTAAACGCAACGAGTCAAATAACACATTCGACTCGTTGCGTTCCTTATAACAGCTTCCTAGTGCAAAACTTCGTGGCGTTTTGTAGGATGCTGCAGAGGTCTAACATTGGCCCTTTGCTATTCAATTTTTATAAATGATCTATATTAATTATTTAACTGTCTCGTACTCGCTTACGCAGATTACCTGAAAAACTACAGCAATATTTATAATTCACTGGATACCTCTAACTAAAGAAAAAGTTGTACAAAATAAGTTAATTGAAAGTTAGCAAGTATTACACTTGAAATAAATGTTAATGCGAAGAAAGGTCCTACATAGCAACTTAAAATAATATGAATAAGATTTTCTATTTATATCGGTGCTGTCTGAAAATATACTACTAAATAAATTTGTTTTATTATACAATCATAACGTAATTTTTACCAATATACCCAACAAATTTTATTCTTTGAACTTGTTCATAATATTTTGGAATATGTTTTGATAATTTAGTATCTGTACTACTAGTGTACTATAATAATTTACTAAATAACCATGATTTCGTATTACTAGTAGCGTTAAAAAACTGTCAAAGTATTACATCTTCTTCATAAATTACTAATTAATAGAATAGATTTCCCAAGTCTACTTATTCATATATTTTTTACAGTTCGCGCATATGATATACGTGTGCTGGATTTATTTTTTATTCCGAAACGTTTTACTTAAAGCTCCATTTTCATATATAGCTCTTACGGCAAATACGAAGTGCTAGTTCACAGCCTCATAACATATGAGTCGAACGTTACACCACGCAAGGGATTTTGAAGAAACGAAGCAAGTGGGAGTCTGACGATAGAAGATCCGGCGAGTATGGAAGGTGTAGCTGCAGATCCCATCAAATAATTTTTTATGGGCGATTAAGCTTGTGTGTTGTTTTACATTATCGTGATGAAATACTCCTTTTCAATTAACGATTTCTAGACCTCTCTGGATGATTCGTTCAAATTGTTCAATTAGTGATAATCTACACTTGAATTAATTATTTTGTTATTTGAAATATACTACATCTTTAACCCGCACACGACGCCTGAGTAAAACTTTCCTCTATTGAATGTTTATTTTCGATGACGCTTGTAGTTATCTTCAAGTTTGGACAAAAACAGGTCTCGCACCAACTTGTTGTAAACGTTCTACTTCACTAGTTATCTGTTGCTCCAAAACAAGGACCACATTCTTCAGGTTATAGGAGTATATCGCATATGTTTATAGTTCTCATTAGATGAACTTGTTTAAGTTCACGGGGAACTCAAATATGGAACTTGCTGACTTAGCCTAGATTTTCCATGTGGCCTTGAACGCTTGAATGATGGATGTTGAATGTTTTAGCATTCTCTAGTGTCATGTACCGTGAGTTTAATTCGTTCGACGCATTTATTTTGGCGTTGTGAATCTCAGTGGACCTACTTGACCGAGGAGTGTCGATAAATTCAGACTTCAGTTTCAACGTTTTACAAAATTTCAAACACTCAACTAAATCGCTCAATTTTTTCAAAATAAGCTAAATTGTCGTATGACATGACATTAGGAGAGATGAGAATGATACTAGAAATTTAAAAGAGTGAACTAGCGCCTCTGTTGTTCCCAATATTATTTTAGGTTTTGTTCCTAAATTATGGAAATGTGCTATCTTATGTAAATGTAACAAAAACTTTACCAACATAGAAAATATTGTTTAGTAAAGACACGAGATTAATATTTTAGGTTCAATTCGGAAGGCTGACTCTTTTATTTTTATATTACCATATTGAATGATCGGTAAAGATAATTTCACAATATTTTCTCATTCTAAAAATATAAGCAAATCTTATATGTAAAATAAATGAAAAATACTTAGAACCTTCAAATGTAAATTAAACAAGATAATTTGATTTATGCGCGTTTCGTACATCGCGTTTCGTACACTGTCATAAAACCTTCTCGTTTCGTACACTAAAGTAGGGGAAGTTGTTTGCAATACAAAAGTGAGAGAAAACGAAACTGCCAGTGAGAGATATTCTATCCTCCTTTCTCGCGCGCTTTAACCTAACTGCACTCTTTCCACTTGTGGACAGCGCATATCTAATTCTAGAATGAACAAGTCTGTATACATATATTGTCAAAAAATATTAGGGAAATAATAACTACATTAAAATAAGTTATAAAGAGCAGTTTTATAGAGACTTACACACGTTTCCCGATTAAAACAATAATTAGTCAAATTTTACAATATAAATTAGACGTTTTAATGCATCCAGAATTGTTATTTTGCGTTCTAAATAATCACTAACAGTTTTATTAAGAAGGTTATCTAAGTCACTATACTTTTTGCATCGTTTTGGTGTAGAAAGGTAAAGCTCACACGTTGTACGATATCGTAATAATTTATTTCTTCTAACAGCACAGTCATAAGTTCATAAACATTAGGATGTGCCTTGCCAACACGTTTATTTAAACGGTTATGCCACCCTTCGACTGAATTTGTAGTGCGGTGCCTTTCATTGTAATACACCCATATCGAAGTACCTTCCAGCCACTGCTCCACAAAATAGTCATTGAACTTGGTAAGAGCCTCCATGTTTGGTGCATTTTCCATTATTTGTAACCACGCATCACTTACATCTTCTTCTGGTAAATGTGCCAATGCTGCACACATACGAATGTGATCCCGTACATCCTTTCGTTCCTTGTAATGTGTTACTAACTCCAATTGTTGAACTTTTCTCCAAATCGCTTGGTTGAAATGAAAGTTGCATCCTTTTATAATAACTCCGGGAAAAATATGTTGTAGGGCATTTATCGCAGCTTGGTATCCTTTCTCGTAGTAAATTGAAAAGTCTCTTATAAGTAGATTCTTTCCGATTTGGTAATAGGGCGTAAATGACTGGGACAAAACATGTTGTGTTTGTATCACTGGCCAAGTCCATGTGGATGGTGTAAAGTTGATCAAAAAGCGAGCAACAGCTTTTAAAAGTTCCATCCATAAACAACTCGCTACTTTGCGTAAGCAGGTGTCCTCCATTGCTTGCAAAAATTATAATTCTGTCTTCGCATCCTTCGGCATCATCTACAAGGAGAAATGTTTGCATCGACACTGGGATGACAATATCTTCTCGTTTTTTTGGGCAGACTGCTGATTCCCAACGCTCTATGTCTTTCTCTGTAGAATCGGTCTTTAACAGATGAAAAGTCGGGACTCAAGTTGACAATACCTGGAACTCATCTCGACTGTAATTAAGTAGGATTAAAATATTTCGGACCGCACCGTTATTATAAATCGACTGGACAAAGTGTACGAAGCAAGAAACCATAAAAGTGATTATTACTTCGGTGTACGAAAGAAGAAAATATCAGGTAAATTTTAATAGTGCACGAAACAAGAATGCACGAAACGAGAAAATACCGATAATTTTCAGTAAAATAATAAATAATATATATAATCAAATAAAGAGCAACTCATAGCAGATATTTTTCTCGAAATATTAAATAGTAGTTAATAAATGATTTATTCTATGCCTCTATAACTATACAAGTGAGATATTATAGAGAAAGATCAAAATTTACCGAAAAATGTGTGCAATCAATTACACGGTCTACGACAAATAAATTCTTTTCTAATTTCTTGTTTTCAGTTACAAATAAAAAAAAAGAAAATCATATTTTGCGTAATGTCAAGCGTGGAGTCTGCTTGAATTCAATTCGTCTTGCGAAAGTTAATTTAATTAAATTAGAAAAATGGGTAGTCTTCAATTTGAAGTTGTATTACATTTTATTTATTTACTTATTTCTAATAAAATTTGTTTGTTTAATCGAAATTGGTGCTTAGACTTTATTCTTTTTAAAGAAAACTCGCTCGTGTAGGAAAATAAAAAAGAATGTAGAGGAAGAGAGTGTATATGTAGATATCGGTAATATCCACATGTTCGACTATTATAGAAGTTAGAATAGGAGAACCATGTTAGATTAAATTGACTTCTACTCAATTTCTTTTCTCATACTTAAATACATTAACGAATTGTTGTACATGAATATTCAAAGTATACTAAATACGGTACCGTTACAACTACAGGAGAGGCATGTTTAACATTATCTATCCTGTAAGTGTTATTATATAAAGTATTTACACTTGCCAAATATGTCAATGCTGTATACGTACATATGTACATGATTTTAGCGAAAAAAAGTTCCGATGCTATTGTTACAGAATTATGTTTCCGAAAATTTGTAAAATGCTAGAGTTAAACACTGGCCGGAATGCAGGGATGTATCGTAGGGACAGACACCCGATGCGAATCGCAGTGAGAGTAATTAGGCTCGAGCTATAGTACTATGTGAATGTACATTTCACAAATCGGTAACTGTTACGCGGTAAATATAGTAATTATTGAATATACATTATTGTACTCATAATGTAGGGGTGTATTATATTGTGGGTCAGCAAGCTTAATAACAGCCGTGAACGACAGTCTGGCTCGATACATTCAACAGCGCAGACGAATTTATTACGCAGCGCGGTAATGTCAAGCGAATGACGAGGTAGAAAGCCCATTGGCTGATGAAGTAAACAAGTTTATCGAGAAGTATCCTAAATTAAAATATAATTGGTGCTAAAATATTGTATGAAGCGTGTAAAGAAGATACAATGTACTAAGCTCAATGAGATTGTAAGAAACACGTAAACATTAGAGCACGTATTAGAAATAAAGAACGGAGGTGCCATCACATACCGAATTTAAATTTGATCTAGGGTACAATCACTACCATAAAAAAGTTTGCGATCTAAGCTCAATTTTTACTTTATTATTTTTAGGTCGAGCCGTAACCTATATCAAATTAGAAAAGGAGCTTATGTATGTTTTATTAAAAAAAACGAAGAACGTTGTGCGTTGCGTGTAATTCAAATAGCGCACAAATTGTTTTACATTTTCGACTTGATATCAAAAAGCTTCAATACTACTCATTCGCCCCAAATGTGCGTGTACATACCAGTCTCATGATATATAATGTATTTATCCATATATTTTTTGCTTTTTATTATTTTTTAAAATGTGGATATATTGTTGTTGGTTGATGTTGAACCTCAATATTACCTACATGAGAAAACAGCGCTCTATAACTTTATTAGGAAACGGTTGGTCCACTAGAGAGGTTGCTATGGAAAGGGAAGTGAGTCTGAGATGTATTTGAAAACTGTGGCAAAAAATAGACCATGTAGCACTCTCTAGAAAGGCAAGATGATACTGAGAAGTGAAAATACTACGCCAAATGAAGATAACTTTATTCATTGTGTTCGACAAAACCCATTTACAACTTGCTAACAAGCAATACAGGCATCCGCATTTAGAAAACTGAAAATCACTTAAATAATTACCAGTATAGAGATCTCTCACATATATTGTTGCTCTACTAATTCAATGGATATGTTCAAATAATATTGAAGTAATTCCTTGGCCTTCAATGTTTGGACTTAAGCCTCTCTGAAAATGCCTGGGCAAAATTATTATTTCACTTCGCAAAATAATAAAGAATTATGGAAAAAGTAAGAAAGATATGGACCGAATTTTTAGCAGAACTGTGTGAAAGGCTTATTGATAGCGGGTCGTCAAGATTAGAGGAAGTATTTGACAAGAATGGGGAGATGAACACATTATTAAATGTTATATTAAACATTGTTTAAATAAGTTTACACTTCATGTTACGTTATTACCGTTTCCTATGGAATTTTTAATTTTGTTAACGTAACTTTAATTACGAAATTTAACATTTTAAGTAAAATTTCGACAACACACTTTTTGATTTTTTCAAGTTATGCCAGTCTAGATAAAGATGTTGATAATGGTGAACTTATTATATTTATGCTAGTTATTGTCAAAATTATTCTACTAATCTGAAAAATCTAAAATAGTGCAACGTTAGTTCGTTTGTCACAAGTTTTGCAGACACCAAACAATTACTTGGTTAATAATAATATTTATTAAACTAATATATGCGCATTTTGGTGATAAAGTCGCCATCTTCTGGTAGTGGAATATAATTTATTGAACAAATTAGTTATAAGGTGTTTTGGTGCAAACCTTTGTATGAAGGTGCGAACTGTACACCCTACCCACAGTGCTAACTTGTTAATTGTAAAATTACATTATTATATTTACACATAAACATACATATATTGATACATACGTTACTCATAAAATCGTAAACAAAATAGTTATAAATTATTTCGAAACGTTATTTAATTATTAATGAATATAATTTATGGAATATGTATATTTAATAAATAAAATCAAATAAAAGAATTATTCGTATAATGCGCACATTACTATATCTACGCGAATATAAATTTTAATACCTACCGTCAGAAAATAATGTTATTTTTTTTGTACTATTACGTATGATACGTTACGAATGATAGATAGATACACTCCGAATGCCAAAGTTTTGTTTACACGCTAAGCTCTACGCTTCGCTGTACAGAATGTCTTACCACGAAGACGGTTGATATACATATTTTCTTATACATCGTTAACCTTTATGTAGTAGTGACTGTACATACTATTTGCTCGCAGTTTATCACTTAATCTACTGGAATAAGAACCATTTCAACAATTCTGAAATGAATATAATGCTAGTCTCAAATTACTAAGTCGACGAACGTTGCAGAGAATTAGACGAAGAAATTAAAACAAAATTTAATCTGAGTTAGCAAATAAAAAATTATTGTTATGCGTGAGCGAGACAACAGATATAAAGAAACATTTTATTAGTAATGTTATAGTGCGCACACTGGTTCCTCTTAAAGTCATCACACGGACACTGATACAAGATACATTAGCACAATTTGAACACTCAATAGAGCAACTATTAATTTGTTAGTTATAGCACCTACAGTTTTTAACAGAGAATATACCGGATTAGTATACGTTCTACCGATGAGAACCATATAAACATGCCGTCGCTTTGATTTAGATGCTTGTTTTTATCAACGTATCGAAACTTTTTAGGTAGAAAGAAGACCAGTATATTTGAAGAACAATGCGTGGACGCTGAAGATGAGTGCGTACTTCAGAAATTATTTTAAAAAAGTTCAGGAGATGATGAGAGTTAGATGATCGTCAAATCTCAAGTAGTGACTAAACATTGCGTATGAATCAGTGATTAGTTGAATATAGCAAAATGATGTACACGATTCAGTTGGTGAATGTGGGCAACAAAAGCAAACGAGAACATTTAGCTTAATTTACCAAAGTTAAAACTTGATCCGAAAGACTTTTGGCGTGGAATAATAACAGCTGATAAAATCTGAGTACGTACACCCTCAGCGAAGTAATAATCTGAACAATGAACTGAGTCTGATACAGGTGCTCCAAAAAAGATAAAAAATGAAATGGGCGGAAAGTTTATGGTTTTCTTATCAATTACCTTCAAACAAATAAAATGATAACAGGCAACTCTGCATTCCTTTTAGAACAATTGCATGATGCAATATAGCGTAAAAAGCCCCACTTGAAAAAGAAACGAGTACTTTTTTTCAGGATAATTCACGTGTTTACAATTCGACTGTTTCATTGTCAAATATTCATTCTCCAGATTTAGGCGTCTCAGACTTTCCTTTTTTTCAAATTGAAAACTTGGCTTGGTGGTAAGAGATTTGGATTGAATGAGGCGGTAATCACTCAAACTAACGCATATTTCGAAGAAGTTGATAAACCTTACTTTCGTGAAAGAATGATACTTAAATATCTGTGGATTAAATGTAACGAGTTACGTTAAAAAATAAAAAAATTTTTGCCATAAAGTTTGAGTTTTCGTGTCTAGACTCACTACTATTTCTATTATTGTTAATTAAAGATTTATTTCTAGGTTAATATGTAAATATATACATATATGTTTTACTATTATCTAGACATGCACAAGTGTTTTGTTTTATTAATGATTGCAAAAGTATTGAGAAATTAAAATTATTATTAACAACGTCAAAATAATCTGGAGTCAATTGTCTTGATTTTTGTGAAAATACAAAAACAGATCACTCCAAAATTCTTTTCTACGCGAGTTTCTTTTTACTTTCGCAATAGTTTTGAAAATGAAAAATTAATAAAAGTTTTACTTTTTCATTTATTCTAAAGAATATCTTGAAACTTTTTTAAATTTTTCTATGCATTAAATATATTAGTTTTGTTTCTCAATTCTTCTATATTTTTCAAAGAGAGACATTTCATGTTTGAAAATTACTTTCATTGCCTTCTTGCACGACGAATTTTAATTTTTCTATGCATTAAATATATTAGCTTTGTTTATCAATTCTTCTATATTTTGCAAAGAGAGACATTTCATGTTTGAAAATTACTTTCATTGCCTTCTTGCACGACGAATTTCGTGCAAGTTGTCCCACAAATGTTGTGTGGGAAAACATTAATGCAGTGTCTGAATTGATAATGCAAGACCGTCATGTGACATACCGTGAGATCAAGGCATCTCTAGGTATTAGTAACACTAGCGTGCATAAGATCCTGCATGAACATTTAGCCGTTAAGATGCTATGTTCATGTTGGGTACCACATAATTTGACAACCGCTCAAAAAAGTAATCACGTCAATTGGTGTCAAGAAATGCACAAAAAATATAATAGCGGTGCCTCAAAGAACATTTATAAAGTTGTCATAGGTGATGAATCTTGGATCTATACGTATGAGCCCGATCGTAAACAACTGTCGACTGTGTGGGTATTCCAAGATGAGCCAAAACCAACAAAAGTTGTTCGCACTCGAAGCACATTGAAACAAATGGTCGCCTGTTTTTTCGGGAAAAGCGGTCACGTTGCATCTGTGCCTTTAGAGAGTTGTAGAACGGTCAATTCCGAATGGTACACAACTATTTGTTTGCCGAAAGTTTTTGAAGAAACGAGGAAAACAAACCGAAAACGACAGATCCTTCTCCACCATGAGGATGCGAGCTCTCACAGGTCGGTTCAAACAATTGAATATTTGACCAGGCAAAACATTGAATTGATGAGCCATCCGCCGTATAGCCCTGATCTAGCACCCTGTGATTTCCTTTTGCTCCCACACGCGAAGAATAAACTTCGTGGTCAACGGTTTTCTACGCCGGAAGAGGCAGTTGAGGCATTCAAAACTCATATTTTGAAGGTACCGCCTTCACAGTGGCAGCAATGCTTTTCGGATTGGTTTAAACGAATACAAAAGTACATAGATTTTCAAGGAGAATATTGTGAAAAGCAGTAAAACTATTTTTTTTGTTTACTATTCCCGAAATATAAATGGCTACCCACGTATAATATGATTGCAACTTGAATACTATATCTTGTAAAATGTTTTGCAATTACTAAAACATTCAAATTGATGCTTATACAAAGCTACATTATAATAATTAATATTTGTAGTCCTTAACCTGTGTATATAATACTCTTACATCACTTCGGAAATAATAAACATGTTTTAAGAGCAAAAAAGAAAACCCGCAATTGTCAACATCGTTTTGTTTCACTAAAGTTGAATCTCTGAATGCCGAATATTATTATATTATGTATGTTTGTATATATTACACATATGTAATTTATTCTACACCACGCTAATAAAGGTGTTTCAAATAAATTTACGCATTTTATCGAATATTAATTTTCCAACAACCATATATTTTTTAAGAGAGATTTTCAGAGGCATCCTTCCTCGTAATCTGATATTAATGTATTTGCTGGTCGTTTTATCATCACGTCTTTCCATCCTTCTATTATAGTTTGTATTAAAGGCCGCTTGCTGGTGTTAATTTTTTCAAGAAACTTCCTCCAAATTTTATCCTTTATAATGGAACTTCGTGATCATTTTGGGAATTAATTTAATTCATTATAAGCTTTTAATAATGTTTTGCACACGCAATATCAGTTAGATAAGAAGTGTTTGATTGCTTGAGTTAGTTTTAAATAATTTTCAATAGATTTAGCCATTTCGATGGCATGCCCTTATTTGATTTATTTCATATTGCACCAAATATATATACAAGAAAAGTTAAGAGACGAAAGCTTCTATAGATGTGATATCGAACATATTTTCCTTCATCAACTCCAAATCGGTTATTCCTGCATCCACCCGCTCATAATGGAAATTTCTAAAACTAAATTTCTGTTTGTGCATACTTGAAATCTCTTTGTTTTTTCTGTCGCTTTCATTTTACATCTTGTATAAATTTATTACCTTGTTTTAATATTTACATGCCAGAAATTGAAACGTATTTTTCTCTCATTGATAATCTCTTTCTGTTTGTTGAAGCAGCACAATATTTGTTCTTCGTCTTATAATACCAATTTTTTATAAGTAACTGGTTTGTAAATATGTACATATATGCAACAAACTAGTATAAGCGTGCAGTAGTAGATTTATAAATATCGTTCTAGTGAGTATATCTGTTATACAGATTTTTTTCTATATAAATGGTTAAAAGGATCGCAGCAATTGAAAATATTCACAATTTTATTATATACTTATATAGCATTTTATGTACCCGCGAATGTAATTCACAAACTCATATTCAATGAATGAATTGTAAAAAATGTACGATTCTAAATTTGATGTTAATCATACATCTTTGACAGTATACATACATATGTTTCTGTTATAAAGTGATTGATCATATGTATAATCTACAACAAAGTATTTTTTTAAATATCAATTTCAAGTGCTATGTTAAATAATGATTATTTTTAGTTAATTCTATTTTTGCTAAATATCGGTAACCTCAATAATAAAATTGATGACTTAGAGATACTACTTATTGATTTACTAAATTTCGATTATTTACCAAATTTGTTGAAACGGAATTAAACACTTAATAATAATTTAATGATTTCTAATCTGTTTGGTATGGTAATATATGTATTTGATTACAAAGTCAATTGGTCGGTTCCTTTTGCAAAAAGGTTTAAAATACATATATACACGTATTATTCTAATCTGGAAATATGGCACATTCTGTTAATATAGTCGCAAAATTTTCATATTTGTACCAAATTCGAAAAAAGACAGACAAGGCAAAATATTTCAAACTTAACATACATATTTTGATAGTACAAGGGTAACCGTTTATATTTCAGGAATAGCAAACAAAAAAAAATTTTTGTTGAAAAATAAACACAATTTGAAATCGAGAAATTCTTCTCTTTATTTTCTGTCCACGGACATAAACCTTGCCATCTCGATATATTTGGACCAGCGATAATCTAAAGTCTCTATGCTTTGATAAAATTCATAATTCTTAATTTCTGACTTACAAGGTATTTTTAGGTGTGGAAATAGGTGTTAAATTCGGCGAACAAGGCTGATGCGGTAGCAATTTGAATGGGTTAATTTTTGCCATAGCAACATATGCGTGGAGTTATGCATTCTCTTGGTAATAAATAATTCTTTTCTGGTCTAAACCTTTTATAATTTTTTGTTTTAATTTATCTAAAAAAGTCGCGTAATATGTATCTGTAATGGTTTAGGGCCTTGAAAGGTAATCAACAAGAAGAATACATTTGCGTTTCAAAAAAAAAATGGAAGCCAATACCCTTCGTCCTTCGTGTAGCTGAAACAGTCATCGTCTTTTTTAGTGGAGGAGAATCACTATGTCGCCTCTGTTTAATTCCTATTTTGCTCTGAACATATACCAAAGACTCATCCATGGCAATAAATCTGCAAATAAAATCTGTTCCATTTTTTTCGAAAACGCCCCAAATCCAAAAATTTGAATTCGCACTAATTTTTTTAACACTGGACAGTCGCGATATTTACCTTGACGACAGCTTCTTCATAGAAAATCCTTCCTCCAAAGTATATATTGCGCAATCGTTAGAGATCTTTACAGACTTCGCCATCTCCGCCATCTCAGACGTTTTCGGACGACGGTTCTTTAATACCACAGAAAATTTCCAGAACAATGAAAAATTTCTGGCAGCCACTACGTGATGCATTTTTAACGATTTCAATGGTTGTGCAATCCCACCTGTACTCATGAACCAATTTGTTAATAGTGGAAAATGAAGGAGCCGAGTTCTTCTGTACTAAGCTCTTCAAGAAGAAGTATTTAATAACTCTGAGACTTTCTAAATTAAATAGTTGTCACAACGAAACTAATAAACGCAGTAATCTGAAATTTCACAGGTAATGTTATGGAATCAACTTGCAGACGTCATAGAAACAATGCCATCTACTAGTTATTCCACTGGCTTTTCGGTTCATCTTCATATTACAGTAATTTTTAAACAGAAAATTTGTGATGTAAACGTGCTTAGCTGTCTATAAACTGTATATAGAATACATTCAGTGAAACTGTTAAATTGTTAAAAAATATCGTGGTGACTCCAATGAAAATTATTAAATCGGAACGATATTTTTTCATTTCTAATCCCATAAAAACATTTTTAAAAACACCTGGAACTAAGAATACCTTACTTAATACTTCAGTAATTTTATTAGTCAACCAAAATTTGCTTACTTCGAGCAAAAATTTTTAAAACTTTTTGTCTCTTCAAAAAGCATAAGACTTGAATTTGTATATAAACTATTTTCTATGTCCTTATTGAAATGTTATGCTGTTTTTACTTTTAAACTTTATTATGAGCTTATTATTTTGTATTTAAATAACTTATATTTCCTTCCTATAGCATTTTCACTGGAATACAAAATATACGTGAACTTCTTTAAATTTTCTTACTTTCTTTATCGTCTGTAGAACACAAACAACTTTCTAAAAATAATAATTACGAACCGCCACTGATTATTCCATTGAACAGATATGATATTTGTAAAGAAAACCTCACGTAATCAGATTTAATCCAATGTATTACATTCATCTGAACAGGTTTAACTGATTACATTTACTATAACTGCTACAGAACAGAATAGAAGATTACTTTTGTTTTTTTGCGTTTACTATTAATGTGTATGTCCCTACAATACATTGTACTAACTTATTCTATTTTATTTTTTGTGTTCAAAATGATTCCGTTTTTTATTAATTATTTTAAATTATATCGTAACCAAAAAATATTTGATAAAAGTAGCGATCAATTTTTTGTTATTTGTTACCTGGTCTAGAATTCACACACATTAATCATAAATCATAACTGTCAATTAGTATCTAAAAAATTTGCAAATATTTTAAAAACGAATACGTTATTTATTGCGTACTTCCGATCTATTTATATTGGTAATCAAATTTAAAAAATCGACTATGCTTATAACTTCTTATTATTGAAGTTATTACGTAGTTTCATCTCTCAACAATTAATATGAAACTATATTTTATTTTCTATTTGACAAGTTTTTGGCAGTTTTATAATACAGTATGATTCAATAACATGAACATGGTTTCCATTGACCACACTTCCCGCACTGTAATTCTGTCAATTATATTTGATTTGAACTTACCGTAGAGTTCGAATACTACCTCTAGCGCACTCCAGCACATCCACGTCAGTTTTAAGCAAAATGGCTCACTGACCTGTCATGTGCATCTCTCGGTAATTTAACATTCAACCTCCAATAAAGAAAACCATATGTTGTTGGAACAAAAATTTTATGAAACTGGCTCTGTGTAAGGGTAAAAGCCCAAGCCGACACCGTTTGTCGGAAGAGAATGTCATATTTGATAATACATTTTAGTATAGTTTCTTCGTTTCAAAATAAGTTTTATCTTATTGTTTTTAAATATGATGTAAAAGCTGTGTCGTTGAGAACCCTAGTTTGCATCTTCCTGGACAAGCAATTTAAAGATTGCAAAATATTGAGAACAAAGTAGTTTTGTTACATTTTGACGATATATGTATTCTAGTGTAATTTACTTCTTTTAAAAAAAGCTTTAATTTTTTTTTAATATAACGTAAAAGCTGTGCCTTAGAGAAATCTAGTTTTCATCTCCCGAAGAAGCAATAAACAGGTTGCGAAATATTGAGAAAAAGTGAATTTTTCTTAACAGAGCGTATACCCAAAATTAATCAATTATTTCTAAACTATGTACGATTAATAATTTTTCAAATTATGTATATATGTATATCAGGTGTCCCATGATATGTTAGCCATAGCTTGAGGATGTGTTACTGAAGGGATTTTAAATTACGTGTAAAAATGTCTAATGAACATATCCTCAAAACTATCGTAACTTAGCTAAAAGTATTAACATTAGATAATCAATTCATTGTTATTAAAGAGTCGGTGCGGCTGTGATTCATCAGTTATTATTCATTGCGTCAGTAAATGTCAATTAATTTAATTTAGTGCATTTATTTCTTTCATGCTCTTAAAATTATGTTAATTTCTCGAATGAAAAATACGCCTATATTCATTTTCGTTATGGATTGCGTAATCGAAATGCACAAGTTGCAGTTGAAGAAGATCGTCGGCGATTTCCCACACGTAAAGTGCCTTGTAGAACTGTTTTTAGTAATGCACATCAATGTTTAGGAGAAACAGACAAGTTTCCTACAACTATTTCTTAACGTCCCGTCCAACAAGAACTTACTTAAGAAGAAGCAATACTTAACATGGTTAACGCCCAACTTCGTATCAGCATCCAAAGAACAGCTAACGTAGGCAGCATGCGAGTATGGCCAGAACTTTACACAATTTGGGTTTGTACTCGTAACATATACCTGTTCAAGCTATCAAACCTGGCGACTACGCATCAACACTTGAATTTAGTCGCTGGTAGTGAAAAATCAAGGGCTTTGTCGGAAAATATTGTTTGGTGATGAAGCCTTTTTCACCAGAAACATCATCAATAGCACTAGGAATTCACATTGTTAAGCACTTGAAAATTCACGGCAAACTAGAGAATCCCATTTTCAAGATAGATTTTCATTGATCCATTTATAATCGAAGAAAGTCTCATGGCAGTTCGTTATTTACGTTTCCTAGAAAATGACCTCACAACATTACTGGATGACGTTCCTGTTAATGTAATACGACGACAGTAGATACAGCACTATGCCGCACCATATATGTACCTGAAGTAAATTCCGTGAAACATATGTAGTAGATAGGGTGTTATTAATAATAGAATGATTCCTTTTAACATTCTTTAATTGGCATAAAGCCGTGATGCAAGCGTCTGCCTATACGCTCTGGTAACTTAGTTAACGACATGCGAGATAGACGCGTTCTCGCTTTGTCTTTCAATACATTTTTGTTCTGGACGAAAGAGGGAGGCATGATATTATTCATTATTTTTCTGTATCGAAATGATATGATAAACGCTATGAAGAAATCGTTCATTAATAACACAAATCTGCCTGAAGATCGGTGAATTCCGTGAAACATATGTTGTAGATAGGGTGTTATTAATAATAGAATGATTCCTTTTATCATTCGTTACTACAAAAGTTTAATTACATTGAAATTGATAATAGGTCTACCGACAGGGCATTGCAAACTGATCAAGTAGCTGTTATATGTTATGTGGTTAAGATATGATAATCTATAAAATAGAAATTTCAGGAACTTACAATTAGAATTACAATTAGAAGTAATTGTGCAAAATTCTATATAAGTAGTATATTTCTAAACTGTGAGTCACTCGTTCGTATACTCGTATTTTACTTTTATTTACGTTTCTTATGGTTTCTAAAACTATCCTTCCTTCAATTTTAAACAATTTTATTTATGTATGTATTGTATATATACATTTGTGATATATTTTTCCATCCCTTGATATATCATTTCATATCTCTATTTAACAATATACTAAAGCTGTACAAAGCCCAGATTTTATTAGTACAACAGTTATTCTCCCTCAGCTTTTATTTAAATAGATATTTATCAAATTAAAAATCTTTTTTTAAATTTTAGTTCGCTTTTTGTTACTTACCATTCAAATATATGTCAAACATTTCCTATAATTAGATGTATTTAAAACATGTTAACAATTCGTCGGTTACTGTTATACTTATAGCACCAATAAAAAAGCAATGTGTGAAAATACCTGAAACTTTCAGTTTCTCCCTTAAGTGAATAGCACATGCATTGGGAATTGCTGTTTTTACATACCAGTATCGTTAATACAATTAACTAATTAAACAAGGGAAATAATGATGGTATGATAAACGAGAAAAACGTGTATTTTGTACTTATATTATTTCCAACTTAGCGGAACGTTGAATTTGATTATTTACTGTTCACATTCATTCGTGAGCTCGTTAGCATACGTAAATATAAAAATATTTTTTACAATATCTACATGAATTATGTTGATTGATAAATTTTTCCTATTTCAAAAAAGTTTATTAAAAAGCTATATTACACTTCGTAATACTCGCCCCTAATTAATGTTTTTATGAAAAAGTTCTAAAATCAACTTATAACTAACACCTCATGTTATCAGTTGTTTGTTAAAGACTGTGTGAACATATTTTGAAACGTTAAGCTTACTTCATGCATTTTTCGAGTTTTGTTAGAAAGCTCTTTTAGGCAATTTTTCCTCCTATCACACACAAGGAGAATTCATATGAAATATAATATAATATTTTATTTAAGTAACATATTTACAAAATTATTACTCTAAATGTTCATCACATACATACTTCTTCTATAACTCATCGCTTTAGCAAGGTCTATGGCTCGAAAATTTTTGTACTCATTCTGAATATTTTCCTTCTTATTATACTGTTATACAAAGGGTACTAGAAAAGTTTTGCAATATGACGCAACAGTGAATCGTAGAAAGCTGCTTGTTGCAACATGTTCATAGGTGCATAGTAGCTGCCGCGCCATGTCGATGGGCTCAGTTATTCTTTAGCAGTGAGAGTGTAAAGTGCTTGCGATGGCATCGTGGTCACGAAATGAGATAAGAGCAGTTTTGCGTTATAATTTCGTGCGTGGTTTAAACATAGACCAGTGCTTCGAAGAAATGACTCTTGCGCTAGGAAAACGTTACTACTGTGAGGAAAATGCTTGGCGAGGACAGGCGAGTGACCTATCAACAGATAGAAGGTACTTCAGGCCTAATGCACCAGCAATTTGTTCTATTCCGCATGATCATTTGCACGTGAAGAAACTTTGTTCTCTCTGGGTGCCGCATCGACTGACTGAAGAGCAGATGACACGACATGTGACTTGGTGCCGGGAGATGTTAAGAAAGTTTAATAAGGGACAATCTCGGTATGTGAACAACATCGTGACAGGTGACGAGACTTGGCTGTACTATTATGATGTGCCGACCAAAGCTCAAAATAAAGTTTGGGTCTTCGATGATGAGGTCACACCCGATCTGTAAAGAAGAAAATGATAGCTGTATTTTTCAAATCGAGTGGAATTGTGGAACGGGTCGTTTTGTACCCATAGAAGACAGTCACAGCTAAGTGGTTTACTGAACAGTGCCTGCCTAAAGTCATTGACCCTATGAAGAACCTGCGGCCAAAATCAAGGATGGACACCTGGTTCCTCAATCACGATAATGCTCCAGTTCACCGCACCAAAGCCTGTACCGAATATTTGACCACGATAGGATTGAAACTTCTCGAGCACCCTCCCTACAATCCTGATCTTGCTTCCTGCGACTTTGCACTGTTCCCGTATGTGAAAATGAAGCTAAAGGATTGGCGGTTTTCCAGTGATGAAGACCTTCTGCGGAATTGGGACAACAAGTGTGCTTTACTCCCTAGTGAAACTTGGCATTATTTAGTGTAGAGTAAATTACCTTGAAAAAATTAAATAAACAAAGCTGAACTGCAAAACTTTCCTAGTACCCTTTGTGTGATATGACAGGAAATATACAATGGCCGGTGGTGGTGTTTTTTGTGGCATTGTCTGACACGATTTCTTTTCAGACTGTAAACACCTCCCCACTTTCTTCAATTACACTTCTATTTGATTGCATAATTCCGAATACTCTTTCAATAGTTTGAAATTTATTTTATTAAGAGTATGTATTTCCCCTGACACGGACGTATATAATTTTAAATTCTTAGAAGTTTATCTAATTAATAAACCAATTATATTTTTGGAGACTTGGAGACCACTCGGGTGGTAACACATGCAGACCATGCATGTATCTGAAGATCACTGTCATTTAGCATTATGTACAGAAATGCACTGTTTTACCCAGTCTGCGCATCCCCATTTCCTGTCACTCGCGGGACTCATTATAATTTTCGTAAAGCTAACTTTTCCAGACTGTACGAAAATCTACTTTGATTAGAGCTTCCTTAACGAGTATAATGATGTTGATATAATGCTAAATGGATTCTACAAGAAACTTTATGATGTATTCGATAGGTCCTTTCCTAAATTCAATTCCTCTGGTCATTCTATTTTCCCCCATTGGTTTAACAAGTAGACTAAGACTCTAAAATACATGCATAAGTGTCATGGTAAATGGAAGTATTCTAAAAGGATTAAGCACTATAACATCTTTAAAAGACTTCGTGCATTGCCAAAATACTTAATATCGGATGCCTATAAAAGATATTCAAGAAATCTCAAGCAATTCATTAGATCAGATCCTCTTTGTATATGATCTTATATGCAATCAAGACTGTTCAGATTCCTGGCACAATAAATTAGAGTAGATAAATAATTCTCAAGTTAAAGTAAGTTATGTCACCAATACTCTAGTAAACAACAATTTTCCTAAATATAACAGACCATAGATCGACATTTTAACCCTAGAGTTCCAACGGCCCAAGACTCAGCATACATCATCTCCTCTCTTCAGAGCACATCTACCTTATATATAAGGCGTCACTGGCTGCGTCAGCAGAATATTTCTCAAAAAATGACATTCAAATCATCTCTAAACCCCACTCATTTTTAGTCAAAGACCGTGATTCTATAGAAACATCTGCTGTATACAGGATTCCTTACTCATGCGGCTGTGCATATATTGGTGTTTCAGAGCATCAGCGTTGTACTAGGGTGCTACACGTAGTTAGTTCTGCACTTACTGAGCATAGGCTTGAAACAGGGTACCATATCCAATTCAATTCTAGTAAAATTCTGTCCCGAGCTAATTGTTACTATGACCAAAAAATCCGAGAATCTATAAATATCTAAAAATATCCTAATAACCTAAACCCTAATAACGGTTACACCTTACACAACATCTGACCATCCTGTATTTCCAAACAACTCTACCTGTGACCAAAAACATCCTAATTTCAGTGCAACAACAAACGAAGTAGCAGCAGTTAAGCGCAGAAAATGTCTCATGCAAGTGGAGACGAAACTTTGGAAGCGGAAAAAGTGCCGAGAATCCGGAAGCTAAGATGAAAAAACAGCAGAGAACATTTTTGTAACTAATTAAAAGATCGTTTTTCTTTAAAGTTTTTCTTTAAACTGCAGTTTGCGTACACAGTATATTATTGTTTATATAAATTATATAAATTATATACAACACTAAATCAGTTAAAAATCTTCTACATTTTCATATCTTTACAAAAATATATGTCTTTTACATTCGCAAATTCGAAATAGAATTCTCTCTTTTGAAAATTATAAACATAAAATTTATGTTCATTATTCTTATTTTCGTCTTTAAAAAAAAACTGATAAAAAGAAAAATATTCTGTATAATTGTTGAGATATATACGTATACCTGCGAAAATTATTTTTATGTCAATAAAGTTGATTAAATTAATTTCCAGATACCATGCACTTACTAGCATGTATGTAGGTATATACGTATAAATGTACACACGCATTTCTAATTATAATTAAATGTCAAAGAATTATTTTCTAGAAATTGTGCAATTAACACTTATGAAATATATTATAGATATACAGATAATTAATTAAATTAATACAAAAATACTTTAAAACTGTGAAGCCAATTTTTTTAATTTAAATGAGAATGAAGTGCTATTCATAAAGAAATCTGGGAGTTGTATGCAATTGTTTTGTTTCATTTCTTTGTTGTCAAATTAAAGTATTTTTTAATTAGTTTCATTGAGTTTCCATTTTATTTATATTTTTAATTAAACTTTTGTTTGGATTAGCGTATATTCTCTTTACTTAAATTCGAATAAAACAGTAGTTTAAGTTGCCTATTTCCACAAGTAGAAAAGCTTATTTATTATTCATTGTATTAAACATTTAGTAAGGACAGAAATATGTACCAAGATAACGATCAAGATATTGTTTCTGGAGCTATATTAATTAAATTTGATGGACATATCATGACAGATACAACGTGCTTAGCAGACATTTCCTCTCTTAGAGTAGTATACAGTATATATAAATTTAATATTTCGTATATACATACACACTTAAAATTCACAATTAATTAACATGATTTGTAGTCAAAATCTTATCAGCATCTGTGTTAGAAAATAGAAAATTAGGACACCGAAAATGCTTTATGTATACTTTATTAATGTTCTAAATATATACCGTCTCAATCTCGCCTATGAAAGAATTTTCTACCCCCGGTAATATTTACTGTATTTACATTTCATCTTGACCGAACTTTTGAAGTGTCTTAGTAATATTAATTTGATCTTAAATTTGAAACTATATTTAAAATACAGTTTGTCAACAAAGAATTATGGTTTACTAATAACAGATGTATATTTCCTTGTGGATACTAATCTCTTTTTTTCCCTGGTTCGGCTAATACATCTAAAAACTTCAACTCCTAAAATTCCCCTACTAGCACTTTCTGGTTACCATTCTAAATATTGTTTTTTCGCCTATTATAATTTCACTATATTTAATAACGTTTAACGTTTTAACACGGTCATACAAACAACTTAAAAATAATATTAAAATGACAAATAACGAAAACGTTCACAAATAAGAAGTGCCTTGAATCATGCCAATCAACAACATAGACAAGAGCGTGTTTTTTAACTCGATTACTTTTTTAGGTATTAGTATTGACAATATAGTAAACTATTTTGAAAATTAGATTATAATCTGATTTAGTTATTTTCCTTATTATCTTAAAAACCCAGTACACTACTGTTATAGACTATATTGGTTACACTTTCTCGCGAAGTGTGTCGAAGATGTCAAAAAAAAATGGAAGATATTGTTAACTTGCTCGTAGTAGTTATGCTATACATCACAAGAAACACTAAGGTAAGCATAAGATCATAAAAATTATTGTGAAAAACAAATTTATATCGAGCTCATAAAGTAATGTCAAAAAACAGTATAGGATGTGTAACAAAAATCGAAAGTAGAGTATTTGCTTTTGGTTACAGCTAGCAGTATTATTTGCGAATTCACTACACTTAAGCACCTGCAAAATGATATAAATCAATTCACATGGCTGTTCATTCAATAGCCATGGATCATTTACTTAAAGAGCATAAATTATTTTTGCAAAAAATGTTTTCATGCTTATTGAAGTCATGTAATGAGTTATTGCCATAATTAAAAAATCAAGTGGTACACTTCTCGCGCATTTCTCCGCAAAGGTCAAGATGTCCATGCAGACGCGAGCGTGCCTTCATCTTGAAAGAGCCAAACTTTGTTTTATGTGTTGTAGTGAGCACATGATAATAGTAAAGCCATGACATGTTCTATTTTAATTTTCTTAATTAGCTCGTTTATCAAGACATAGGGTATTTAAAGGAACAAATTTCCCTCGTTCGAAGATACTTATGAAGAATGAATCAAATTGTAGGTACGTGAATGCCTGAACATTTTTTTTATTTCAGGTTAACTTCGAACTGGAGCCTCCTCCTGTCAGTATCAATATTCTCCTCATTAATACATAATATGATATCAGAGCAATTTCCAGGATCAAATTTCCCCTTTGGAAATCCTTATACCACCTAAAACCGCTCTTGCTATGTGGATCATCATCTTCGGGCACCAGAGCCTTCCTTCAAACACCGATCAGCAGTCCATCTTCGGACGGGGTTGTAATATAAAATTTCCGGTACGCCGTATAAGATTATATAACTTACATAACTGTTTAAACTACAACAGTTCGAAGCAATTATATATATATATATATAATATAATAATATATAATAATATATATACATATATATATATATATATATATATTATTAGTAGTTGCTAAAAATTATTATTCTATATATGTATGTATATATATATATATAAACAGGCGAATCGCCTCTTTAAAACTATCAAATTGGTCTAATGTGAATTTTAAATCAACATAAAATACCACACTCTCGTTAGATATATTAGTTCTTCATGATAAATGTAATTGCATGGAATTTTTTCGGTTGGTTTCGAATTAAATGGGATAAATACAATGACGCTTATCGATAGCTTACTTAAGTGACTTAAGTGACATGGTTGTTTAGATTATTTATTGTTAGTGCTGAGAAAATAAGTGATACAATTGAATATTGAATGTCTAAATCGCCGACAGGATACCAATATGATCTAATATTAATATCCACGAAATAACGTAGACAACGAAAGAGTTTCTACTACTATTACTATACTACATACTACATTAAAGTGCCAGATACCATTAAAGAAAGATGACCCAGGAAATTAAAATATTTTTTAAGAAATTGAAATCGTTATGTAAATAATTAGCAAGTCAGAAGGACTGTATTCAAAAGCACTAAATAGTTGTTCTTGCATTGTCTTTTTTATATTAGTTAATTGCGCAACCTATATATTATGATTTTAATAAAATTATTAAAAATTTAATTTCTCAAAAATGTCTCAAATGTATATATTCCGATGAATTGTATATTATATTAATATATTTGGAATTATGATTAAGCCCGTGTCATACCACGAATAGCGGATGATATTCCGGTAATACCATGCGTCCTACGAATACAAATATTTATTACGTACATACATACATAGTTCGTTCGACGTTACATTGTTTTAATAGCAAATGTAAGTGAAAAAATAATTCGTAATAATTATTGCTTGGTGATAAATGTTCGAAACGTTATTTAAAAAGATGACTTAAAATACGATGGATTTCGTATGATGTGTTTGATGTGCAATAAGGATTTACTGATTTGGAGACGCTCACGTTGACAACAATATCTCAATATAATCTCAAGAGGAAAAAGTACGGTTAAAAGCTCTATGCCGAATTTACTTACTATTGATTACTATTCCATTCCATTAAATCCAAAAAAAACTGTTTCGTACATTTTGGGACAAACATAACACGGACAGGAAATTGCCAAGTGAATCAACATTGCAAAATTATTTACCATCGTGTGCTTGAAAGAAAAGCGAATATCATTCGGAATGAAGTACAAGTTAAAAAATTGCAGATGAGTCAGCGGATTGAAATTCAATAATACATATTATAGTGGATTGTTACGTCCACATTTAATAGTCAGTAAAAGATTTCAATTGTGGATTCGTGAAATCATAAACTTAATGTCAGCCACTAACTATACAAAAGTTCGAAATTTCTATAACCTAAGTATTAATGCGACTGATAACGGATTATTTATATTTCGCAGTGGTCGCTTGTTTAACCTTATCTTCCCTATTTTGTTGCGTGTTACGCGTACTGCATGCGTTATATCTAGAAACCGAAACTATTCGGCATTGCTATCCAGATGTAAATGAACTAATAGCATAGACTAAAGCGTACTTCCAATCGAATTCTCTAATTTTATTAACAATGCCATAAGATCCCAGAACGGCCACAGCCAGTTTTCACTCCATGAAGTAGGTGGTTTGAAGCTACATTTAATTATTTTCAACATTTCTATCTTTTACAACCACAAAAGAAACTGTTGCCATCAAGGCAAGTCAAATGAAATTTTAAAATCATAAGTTGAAATTGATTTACAAACCATTTTCAATAACTACCAAGTAATAACGAATGACATCACAGCATTACAAAAGTCGCCAATACCGCTAGTCGAATTCTTGAAAATAGTAGATGACATAGAAAGATGCAAGAAATCCTAAGTAACGAGATAAGCGTTTGTGTTAGAATAAAATTTAATAATGTCTACAGAAAATTGCAGATTTGGCTAGATTAGGACAGATTTATACTAACAGTGCTCTTACAGACATGTTTATTTGTGACAATTACAATTATGCAAGCATTGTTTCGTTTTCTTCACCACTGCGAACAAGGCTCAAGGAAACGACGATGGAAGCGCATACCATGAATTGGGTGTTTAGTTGAATATTATATACATATTTACTAAGTAAATGGTTTACGATATGTATTATGTAAATTATAAAATATAATATAAATTCTTCAAAGTTGCGTTGCCCCAGTGGGGCCTTTATGATGCGGAACCATAATTTGTAAACCTTAATTATTATTTATATTCAACAACAAAATGTTCAATTTCATAAAACACATTTTCCGTAAAGAAATTATTTAAATAATTATAAATGATATAGTTATATAAAATTGTCGAAGTACATATTTTCCAGCTTTTGTAAACAATTGCGTAAACAATTTATTATTTGTATCAATAATTAAAAATTGTTTTTTTCTTAAACATTGAATCGTTTGTTTGAAAAAAGAAGGAATACTCCTACATGTGTATGTATATTAATTTTATATACGTTTTAATGTACATATACATATGTCTATCCACACGAAGTCGTGTATATACATATATACATACATGCATACACAACTCGTAGTGCTATTTTCCGATTTGTTTTTAGATTTGAAAACCTTTTCTTTTTTGGGATAATCCCTCCTATATAGTAATACAAATATTTCCTCAAACATCCAGTGAATATTTATAGGTCATTTACATACTATATATATATATATATGATACAGACAATTTATGACGACATTCACTAACATACAGTGTTTTCAAAGTCTACGTACAGTTTCGCAAAGATAGCATTATTAGATAAAGAAATAAAAGCAGATGATTTTGTTTGTCTTCAGACTAGAGAATTTCTGAATTTGTTGCTGTTGACTGTGGTGTATTGAAAAAGAACGTACAATATTAGAACACAAAAAGCAATAATATAAAATACGTTGCTGAGGTAATTTGTACGCACGAGAAATTACGTAAAAATCTTTTCCGTAGATTATAAAAATAAATGGTATTAGAAAATTATTTTAAAATTATTACTCGACTTCATCTTATGCAGTTTGGCCAATATAGACTAGATTTTATTCACTAACGAAGTGTAAATTCATAGTAAAAATACCTAGTGCCTAACCAATTGTACGAGAAAAGATCGTATTGTTTCTAGAACAAGCTAGCAGACGGCGCTACGCACGCATGCCGATATCTTCTCTAAAAGCACCGTTGTTTGTACAACTGCTACCGATTTTTCAAATAGATTGTGTATAAAAAAACGCTACTACTATCCATCCACTGCATCTTAATAATGAATAAAAGCAAGTCCCAAGCATTTCTTCTTGAAAGATTTAAATGCCAACCAAATAAAAACGGAACTAGATAAAGTTCATGTTGAGTGTACAACTGCAAACTAGGTTGGTGAATTTAAACGAGATAGAATAAGCATAGAGAACACACTACGTTTTAAAAGACAGCTACTAATGAAGAAACAATTGAAAAGCAATTACTTTTAACTTTGTTTTCAAAGATATTAAGAAATAGATTATCTAAGAAAGGAGAAAGAGAATTGCTCACAACATTATAAAAAGAAAAGATATTTTGATATTAATTATGTGAATTTTATATATTCATTCATTAATTTAAACGAAACTGGGTTGAAATGAAGAAAATCTTTAAGTATAATTAAAAGAAATAAATTTGTCCTCGTTTCTAATTTTACTTGTTTAATTTAGAAATAAAATTGGAAGTACTTAAAAGTTTTCGAAAAAACCCAGTAGATTTTATGCTCTAATTTAATCATAGATCAGGCTTGAGTTCATTTTTCTTACCCCTGAAATAAAGCAATAACTACTAACACATTAGCAACAGTAAAAACGCAGTAATTTTCCTCCACCAAAGAAGACAGTGGCTATCATATCTGTAGGAAAGTTAATGATTTCCATTTTTTTTGGATGCTTTTGGTTGCACACGTGTTACTCAAATCATTTTGACAAATTTCAACAAAAAATTAATGAAAAGCGTCCTAGTTTTGCCAATAAAAAAATCATATTCCTATAGCAAAAATTATCGAATCAGATTTCGATTTTTGCTGCACTCGCTTTATTTGCCAAATTTGGCACCGTCGGATTATCACGTATTTCGCCCCAAAAAAATACCTTGCGGGTCAGAAATTTTCTACAGACAATAATAGGGTTTCTGTGGATGCTTATTTTAAAGAACATTGACAGGCTTTTGATTATTACTGGCCCAAATGAATAGAGGTGTCAGAGGATTACATTAGATCCCTTAAACGGCAAAGTTCTTTTCTTTATTTTCATTCTAGAATTTTTAAACTCATTCTCGTATTATGTCTTTGCTGCAATTAAAGCAAAGAAATAATGATGTGGGTAAAGTTCTAATTTCTGAATCTGAAAGTTATTTGAAAAAGGGAACACTAATGACGCCTATATTCATACATAAACTTAGCTTCTGCTCTTTTAGAGTGATATAAAACTCAGAATATTAGTTATCTGTTAAGATATTTTATGAATGTTTAATTTAAAACGTGTATACATACATGTAAATGAAATTCCCTAACTTGTTAGAGAATCTAAAAAGAGTATTTTTTATTATTAATTATTGGTAGTATATTCTATGTACCCGTAAAAAGTATGAATATTGTAAAACTGCTGATTTAGAGAACCATTACTAGGAAATAGCATTGCAGGTAAATCAAGTATAATGAACAATATACATTTGTTCCTCTAGATTAAGTGAAAACTACATATGTAAATGTTCTTGTAACCTGTGAAACTCCTTTCTCCTTTCTCTCTTCTGTCTTGATAGTATTACTAGTTAAAAAAAGCCGTAATTCTAAAGACTCCATATGCTTTATAATTTCCATAACATACAGAAAAATTTAAATTTTTAAATATTTTTCTTAAATTGTTTCACCAAAATATTAAAAATCGCATTGTCTTCAACAGAAAAAAATGTCTTTTTTGGTGATATTTGAATTCAACAATTACACTATAAGAAATATCAATCATGTCAATAGTCTGAAAACAATATCCTAAAGTAAAAGCAAGCAAATTATTATAGTTTAACTTGTATTACCCACTCTCGCCAAAAAAATAGCCAAAATGTATTGAAAAGGAACAAAAATAATTATGAAATCTTTACAAAAATCATTTTATCTATTCGAAATATTCTGCTTTAATAGAAACACAACAATTTGCATGTTCAATTGCATGCTGATTGAAATTGTGTTAAATAATGCAAAACAGTTTCCGTTGATTGCCAAACGCATCTTTGTATATACAAACTAATCACACAAAACCAAATCAGATGAATATGGAGAGTGTGAGACCAAAAAGAAATGATTTTTATTTTTGATGAGCAGATGTATTATCCTGTAACAATTGCCAACCATATGGCTTTTGATATACAGGGCGAACCTTACGAATACAATATACTAAAGGTTTCGATGCACATTAACTGCTATAATGAATTCTTCGTGGATAATTCTTTTGGTATTATCAAAAGCAACGAGTATTGTTTTGACTTCGGACTTCTGCAAATAATATTTTTCAGATGATCTAGTAACCGTCATTTAGCCTGTTTGGTATCTACACCGTATTGAAACATATTGTCTATTAGTCAACTTTTAAATTTTCGTCTCTTTCGTCACTTCTTTATTGATTTTTTTGCAATCATCAATTGATGTGGAAAATGTTTGAGAGTAGCTTCCGAAGAGCAAGTTTTTCAGTTAAATTGAGATAAATTACTGTTTTGGATATTGCAATTAGTATTTACGAGTATTCCACTGAAGATTTTATTTATTTATTTATTTATTTATTTATTTATTTAATACATTTTCTTATGTTATCGTTTTAGTTAATTGGTGGGAACGTTTGCCATCATCCACATCTTCTCTGTTTTCTTGTATTCGTCATTGCTACTCGAGTACTGTGTTTATGATACCCACGAACATAAATTAATTTTGTAAGTGATTTTATTCATTTGAAGCATTTTCGTAGTTTTTTAATAGTATTTAACCCTTAACTGCGATAATGGCATTCAGACGGTTCCCATTGCAAGAAATATATTGAAAAACTAATACGTATTTATGAAAAAGCGTGCTTATATTTCCCATAATTTCCTATGTTTCCTACCTAAAGTACTAGTTGTTAGTCATCAATAGTGTTTATATTTTGATTACTTTTTTCAAAGATCAAAATCTTACCTACGAGGGAGCGTTTTTATATTCGCGGAATTAGCGGGTTGTAGAGGGGTGAGTAGGCGCATTGGGGGCGTGGCCTGTGCAGCGACTCATGATTAGTATAAATACGAAGTTTCATTGTTATTAGACAGTTAGTCTTTGAGCGATCGTCAACCAAGTAACATAATCAGGAGTGAAAAGTGAAATATGGAAAAAATCGAATATCGTGCCGTTATAAAGTTCCTTACTAGGCAAGGAAAATCAGTCTCGACCATAATGAATGAGATGTCATTGGTTTACGGCGACTCTTGTCCAGGAAAACCATGGTGTACAAGTGGCATAGTTTATTTAAACAAGGAAGGGAATCCCTTGAAGACGACCCGAGGCCAGGCAGGAGCATTGAGGTGACCACGCCAGCACTTATCCAAAAAGTTGAACAAATTGTACTCGAAGATGCTCGACTAAAGAAGAAACAACTCGCAGAAATGGTTGGAGTATCCGATACAACAATTTTTAAAATCCTAGACGATCATCTCGGCATGTCTAAGGTCAGCGCAAGATGGGTGCCGAGAATGCTCACGCCGCCGCAAAAACAACAGCGCGTAGAGTGTTCGCGTGCATTTTTGGACCTCTGTAATGAAGACAAGGATGGTGTATTGAGTGGAATTGTTACTGGAGACGAAACTTGGGTTCATCATTATGAACCTGAGTCCAAACAAGACTCCATGCAGTGGCATAAAAAGGGCACAGCACCTCCCAAGAAATTTAAAGTGTCACAATCAGCTGGGAAACTCATGGCAACGGTATTTTGGGACTCGGAAGGAATATTGTTGATTGATTATAAAGATAAAGGTGTTTCTATAACCGGAAAATATTACGCTTCAATATTAGAGCGACTAAAAGAAGCCATTAAAGAGAAAAGACGGGGAAAATTGACAAAAGGTGTTCTGCTTTTGCAGGACAACGCGCTCGTCCACAAGAGCCGCGTTGCGTTAGCTGCCCTGCATAAGGTGGGCTTCGAAATTGTGAATCACCCACCCTACAGCCCAGACCTGGCCCCGAGTGATTATCACCTGTTTCCGAAAATGAAAAAAGAGCTGCGGGGTAAAAAATTCACTGCCGATGATGAAGTCAAGAAGGCAGTTTCTGCGTATTTTGCAGATAAAGAGAAATCATTTTTTTATGAGGGTATAAATAAATTAATTGAAAGATGTGAAAAATGTATCCGTCTTGCAGGTGAATATATTGAAAAAGAAAAATAATTTGGTTTTTTTATTTCCACCCCTTGTTCCCCATTCCGCGAATATAAAAACGCTCCCTCGTACATATTATGTGTAAGGCGTTTTTAACGTATATGTATATGTTGCATATGTGCATGCGTAATTCACATATTTTTTATCTGCACAATATATGTAAAAGGAAGAAAGACCAGAAAACTCGTTAGTTGGTACTAATATATGTAATTGGTTTCTGTCTATCAAATTAAGCAATAAATTACACCTGAAGAACAGTTGCAGATACACTGAAATCTAATAAACCTGAAATACTTATTATATTGAAACCAATAAATATTATCAAGTAATACTGACATTATTTGGGAGAACAGACTCAAACCAAATGTTTGCTATTTACACTATAGCGTGATGTACCAGATAATGATCCATAATAACTTTTCACACAATCCAAAATATTGCCTATGTAAATATTGTAGTTTAATCCGAGAATGATGAAATTAGTTTTACTGAATGAATCCTGGCATCTGAGCTCAATATTATTTCTGTCCAAAAGGGATACATAAGGTACAAAAAAGCACATTTGTGCCATGCACCTCACCGTGTGTAATAATTGTTCGGGGTCTTCCGATACTATTTTATTATAAAATTACTTTGTATTCTTTCATAAGTCCTAATTCTCTAAATCTCAATGACATTTTCATTTCTAAATTTTAACGTGGTCCTCGTGGTTATCGGTTCTTTGTTCATTATTCATTTTTTGACCGAAGTACGAGTATAGTTTGACAAGTAGTGAGAATGACACATAGGTGGCGCTCTAATTGGTAAAACAAATGCACTGTAATTTAGGTGGTTTATATGTTTACATTCCGATATTTAGATAAGTCGGTTGATTAATTTATTTTTGACAGCTGATTGGAAAAGAAGTATCACGTCGTTTTGTTAAAATGGAAAAAGCAGAGTATCGTGCGGTTATTAAATACTTCGTAATTAAGGGTATGAAAGCTACCGAAATAAAAGATGAGCTACGGGAAACATTAGGTGAATCTGCTCCATCATCCGCCACAATAAGTAAATGGGTAAATGAATTTAAACGTGGTAGAACAAGCTGTGTTGATGAAGCGCGCTCTGGAGCACCCAAAATCGTGACTTCTAAGGAAATGATTATAAAAATCCATAATATTATTACGCAAGATCGACGACTCAAAGTGAGAGAGATAGCATAAATAATAAACATTTCAGAAGAACGCGTACACCACATTTTAATGAAAGAATTGGGCCTTTCCAAGCTTTCGGTAAGATGGGTGCCGCGATTGCTTACGACTGATCAAAAGTTCACTCGTTTACGCATTTCCAATGAGTGTTTGGACCTTTATAAGCGGAATCCGGTTGATTTTTGTAGGCGATTCGTTACTTGCGATGAAGCTTGGATACACTACAGTACACCCGAAACTAAACAACAGTCGAAACAATGGTTAGAACGTGGTTCTGCACCCCCAAAGAAAGCGAAAACCACTTTATCGGCAAACAAGGTGATGGTATCAATTTTTTGGGATTCAAAGGACATTTTGCTCATTGATTACTTTCAGAAAGGTGCCTCAATAAACGGACAATATTATGCACAACTTCTACAAAAATTAAATGTTGAGACTCGTGCTAAACGGCCAGGAATGGCAAAGAAAAAGATTCGGTTTCATCAAGACAACGCCCCCTCGCATACCAGCACAGTTGCGATGTCCAAAATCCACGAGTTGCATTTCCAATTAGTACCGCATGCGCCTTATTCTAACGACGAGCTTATCATCTTCGTTAATGAGTATTTTGCAAGCCTTCCGGAATCGCATTTTAGAGATGGCATACGGGCATTGGAGCACCGTTGGAATAAATGTATTGCTCTTTTAGGAGAATATATTGAAAAATAAAAATTATTTTGTATTTAAAAAATTCGTTTTTCTTTTTCATTCTCACTACTTGTCAAACTACCCTGGTATACAATCGAGTGGTTTGTATCTTAGCGTTATGCAATAAAACTTTAGGAATTATTTAAGAAGGTTGGCATTTTATAAGTAAGTGCAAGAGGGGGCCTACTAATTCCGTTAAAATAGCGAAGCGAGGGGTATAGTTAGCTTAAAGCTGGTAAATGCACTGTAAACTTTGATATTCAATTTAAGGGGAATCTAGATTTTGAAAATATAAGCGATATCTTGGGTTATTTTAAAAGCAGAGGGTATATATGTGTCTATATATACTATGTAAGACTGGAATCAAACTGCTTGCAAATAGTACAGACTTTTATGTGACTGTATTAATCTTTTTCTAGTTATAATTACTTCTCTTGCCTCTAAAATGCAGAAAATGAGAAATAACAAAAAGAGCTGAAGATATGTTTCAGCGAGTATTGGAGTGTGTACGATAGCTCTTTTTGACCAGTTTCACTGCATCCAAGACTTTCTTACGTAGGACATAGTGATACTAAGAATAAAATATGCTATCAACTTACAGGGGGTACAAGAAACCACATTTTTATGCTCTTCATTTCTTTTGAATTATTTTCAGACAAGTTCGTCTCTTTTATTAACATGCCCCAAAAATAATTTTTCAATACTATTCCAGTACACATAGAGCTTTAAGGTTATTCTCTAGTCTGCGTAGAACACAAGGATTCATATCTGATTTTTCTCTGAATTGTACTATTTTGGGAATATTTTCTTCACTCAACTCCATATGTCCGATGAATTACTTGAAATAGCAGCTTCACTATCACTACTGCTTAGGCACTTTTCAAGTTTTATAATTCTGGAATCTATAATACTACTTCCCATAAATTGGTACTTTCATAATCTAATTCTTCTAATTTACGCAAGCTATAGATAGGATCGTTATCACTTTCACGTAATACATTTTTGATTGCTTTAGACATTTTTAGGATTATTTTGAGAGTAAACGTAAAGAACAGGATTTTCCAACTGCCAATAAGTGCCAAAGAACTGCTCTAAACTCTTAGGATAATTTAAAAACAGCAACTACTGCTTTTGTCATCATACGTGTCATAATGCTCGATGCCGTGCAAATCAATGACAGTTTCTTTCGCAAACACCTAACACCATTATCTACGATGAGATAACCTTAGATAGAAAAGAAGGCAAAAAATGTGTTAATATCATAGTAATTTTTTTTATAAGTTAGAAGAAATTTATATGGAGTTTAAATATTTAAATATACTACGGATGTCGCACGTCAAAGTCAAATTTTACACAGAAAATGTATGCGGGCGAAACTCATCAGAGCATATAATTAAGTTGTATGCGAACAGTTGACAAATTATCGTATAAAAAAGGTATATATCTAATTAACAATTTTAATTCCAATTATTATTGTTCATGTATTTCAGTTTAGGAAGAAATAAGGTCGTTAAATGAAATTCAAGTTTTATATAAGAACTAATTATATATTTAAATGATGATAGAAGTTACATATATGATACTAACTTCGATTCAAATGATATGCCAATTTAAAGTAACAACAGCAATAATTAATTAAACAATTTGAGATTTGTAAAAATTCCAATACAATTATTGTATTATGATACATATGATTATAATTTAACGACCTACAATAACAGTGATACTTGTAAATTTATATATTAAGTAGAAAGGTGTATTGAATAATCCTACATAATTTAGATAACTTTATAAGTAATATATTAATATGTTTGTATTGAATATACATACATACGTGTAATTTTACACTTGATAGTATAAGAAACAAAAAATATATTTCATATACATAAATGCTTTTTTTATTTTTCTACGAACACATCTTTGAAAATCAGTTAATCAGTAAACAAACCTTTAACATGTAGTTAATCTGTAAATACTCATGAGATAAATATGTATTAGATTTGGTTAACGAACTAGTTCTTTAAGAAAGATATATATTACGGCTAAGAACTTCAGTATAATCAATTATTTTTGAATCTTATTTATATATTTATTATAACTGAAAGGAATATATTTACATTTTGTAGATCATATTTTGGTTACGTGCATAACAACAAATACCATGTAATTAAAACAATCAAATGCCAATAACAAACAGTAAAATACAGAAATTACCACGAACATATTTCATAATAAGTTAATGTATCAGAATCTCAATTTAAATAATTATTTAAATTAAGTTTTTGACCATTTTAGACTGAAATTAAGTTTCACAAACTTATTATGCTACATTTGCTTTAATAGTTTATTCAAGTATCTTTGACGATAAAAACTTATAACTCCGTACTGTACAACTTACCACTTTTGTATACAGTAGAACTGCTTCTCCAAAATTATCATATTTATTAAATCTTAGATTATCATGATATGTAAACAATAAATATGTATATTATTTGAATGTTTGTATTCATGTCTTTCAAGCAACTAGGGATTTGGTTTATAACCGAAAATTTTATAACATGTACTCAATGCAGAATTGATATCCTACGTGGTGTTATACGATATTTAAACAAATGTAGATAACGATGTTTTCGATTTTATTTCTAAACAGGAAAGCTATAATAAAATTTCCATATGTTACCCTATATAAAAATGTGCGTTTTGTTGATATTATATATTGTCGTACTCCTACTTATATGAAAAACACGGGCATATCAATATCATCGGAGAAAATGTAGGACTTGGAGAGATAATACTAATGAGGTATGGCATGCATATATTTCGAATGAATGAACGAATGGGTGAATGATGCTCAAAATTCCTTTTTATATATCAACGAAATTAGCAAGCAATTAACCAACAAGTCATTCAAGTATTTTTCTATATAATGAAACTGATTATATTATAATCTTTTTATTCGCATTTTTTATATAATAAAACTTCTTAAACGAAATTCAAGCTAATACATATAAAGATATAAACCGGATGACGATCTTAGATATCGACAAGTACCTTCGTATATTAGATATTCAATGCAGTTTATTACAAATTAATATAATAATCTACAAATTATTTTCATTTTACTGGTGCCATTGAGTGACATTTTTCTTAATATTTTAAACAAAAATAAATAATACTTTCATGTATAAGACTGTCACTTAAGTATTAAAAAGCTACTGATGTAATTAGAACTTAAAAATTTCCAAAATTCAAAACGAAAAGTCTGCTAAAGTAAAAATAACTGAAATATGAAAACAATTTAAATGACATGAATATATTCAAGAAAATTCACTTTTATAGAATAAATTATGCTTGAACAAGTAAAATGGGTTATATTTAAAATTTAAACATTGAATATGTAGTTGAATTTGATGGAGCCTGTGGTTGATTAACTTAATCACTAAGGTTGATATATAACCCCTTTCCACATTAACTTTTGTAATTCTGTATACGCATTTCGACAACTAAGTTGTCATCATCAGCAGACAATTGCAAAGTGCCGCACCTGGTAAACCACGGCGAAAAGTACCTGTACGAAAACAAACTCCGTACGCCATCTATACCGCTGAGAACCAAGATGTACACTGACAGATGACAACTTAGTTGTCGAAATGCCTATACAGAATTACAAAAGTTAATGTGGAAAGGGGTTATATATCAACCTTAGTGATTAAATTGAATATGTATTCAGTTAAAGAAGTGTATTCGATCTAGTTTGATGAAGAATTCATGAAAAATATTCTTATAGAACTTATAACTTGGTCGATATGCTGTTCTAATAAATGTTGACGTACATATGTTCATCTTTAATAAGCAAAGTTTCTGGCTTAGCCTAATAATAAAATAATGCATTTCCGAGTTGTTTGTATATGTGATAATTATAATGTTTTTTGGACATTGATCTATTCTATAAGATTTACATATCGAGAATAAATTCCTACGATTTTTAAATACTAACAATGAATGTTATCTTTGTTGGTTAATTCAAAATCCATAACTTTCCTCAATACGCTTAAGTATATAAGTATTTATATAAAGGTAAATACGCGTTCCACCTCAATTTATAAATTTTCATTAAACTCTTCTTTAGTTCCGAAATATTGTTTATTTTTCGAATTAGTTTTTCCAAATATTTTGTACGCTTGTTTTCAGAAAACTAAAAATTTACTGAGAATTTTAAGTTATTTGTCTATAATATTTATTTTACTTTCAATGATATATGAGGCTGATTTTACGAGAAGAACACATATGCCATTTTTTTAATGATATATCCCAAGATACTCAAGACAGGATTTCGTTGCTATAATAAGACCTTTGTCCTATTAAAACCTCTTTCCCAGAATAAATCCTCGGTGTTCAATCTGGCGAATATTAAGAATGGAGTCCAACCTGAAGTCTCAATAGTTTCAATTTTTGAAGAAAATCTTGGCTGATGTGAGAACGTGCGTTGTCGTGATTAAAGAGAACTTTTTTTAGAAATTACTCTCTCCAATTTTGATACCATAGTAGAGCGGCATAATAGATAGCCTATAACGATTTAGTGTTTTTTAAGATAGTTTATAAAAATTATTCTCTTCGTTTTCTTCAATTTATCAAGTAGAACGGCCGTACTGTGGCTATCTTTAGATTCAGGAACAAAGTAGTGAAGCCAGATTTCATCAACTGTAATCTTTGGAAAACATCAGCTTAGTTCTTTTTAAACACCTTCAAGTTGTCGCTTGACGTTTGTGTTCTTTCTCGTTTTTGATCATAATTCAATAGCCGCAACGCTCAAGTAACTGACAACCTAGTCATGCTCTATTCTACATAAATGTGAAGTGTGTGTTCAGTTGATATTTCGTTGAAATCATTTGTTCAATCATTCAAAACAATTCCATTCATTTTATTAATAATTTTCGAAGCTGTTGCAGTTTTTTGATAGTCCTGGTCACTTCATCTTCGAAGTTCAAATCTCCACGATTAAATTATACAATCGTTTTTGAAATAGTTTTACAGTAAAGAAAACTATGTTAGAAGATATAAAGCATGCCATCATGATAACATCATACATTAAAAGAATATTATAATAATATCTATAGAAAATTTGTGAAATCAAATACATATTATTTTGTAGTGACCAAGAGAGCAATAGTGTGTGTACAATGCTTCCTGACTTTGTTACTAACCCCTCCCCGCGATAAAAGGGTAAGCAGTGTTGATTATTCCTGCTCAATACTGGAGGTTACCAGGAACGATGCTGACTATCCCTGAGACGAGAAACGATTTAAAAGTGCACCGTCCCCAACGTAATTCTAATCGTCGATTGTAGATAACTAGTTCTAACGCTCAGGCTAATACGCTATAGTTCTTTTTATTTTAATAATATGTTAGTCTTAGGCATAGGATTATAAAAAACGTCGTTTTATTTCGAATCGAAACGTGATATTAAACGACACTGTTCAATCAATCTTGTAATGAACTAGATGACTTATGAATTGTCGTCTAGCCTGTAGTTCAAACTTATTAGGTAAGAGACGATAGTCGATCCCTTTCGAAGGATAAACTCCCCTTATCTCTAAAATAAAGGAACTTTAGGAATTTCGTCATAACGTTCTCATTGCCTAACTTGAGTAATTCGTAGTATCTATTCCAGATCAAACTTGCATACTCAAGCCAAGGACATACACAAGTACAAAATACGTTTTATTGTTAAAATTTGAAAGGATTTGAAAGGAATAAATCCGAATGCAAACGGGTCAAAATAAACACCTAGATCCTTTACTGAATAAAATTATTCAAGTATCGATGCGTTAAATGAATAAATAAATGGCTGCATTTCTGTTACTGACTACCTTGCATTTCAACACACTAAGAGATAAATTGTATTCACGCCAAAGAGCTACTTTACTGAACTGCAGTTGCAAAAAGTCACAATAGTCGATGAACTTTAGAAGTCAAAAAATTTTAAGTTTTCAGTAAAACCAATTTATGATGGCCAGCTGAACTCAAACTTGATTGCGCATAATAAATAGGTGACATGTATCTATTACAATATATATATTGTTATATTATTTTCTACATTAATCATCCTTTGCTAGTATAGATCTTTTCGTTTCCTCTTCAGCGCTTTTGTTTTTTTTACAATCTTTTTGTAAATATCACATGTATCACAAGTAAATTATTTATCAACGTGAGTTTATTATGTCTAGCTAAATAAAAATTCTTAAGTAATAGATTTGGCTTACTTTATATCTCTTCAGCAAATGATAGTGTTCTTTATATATACATTTTATGCACACAAAATCATTTCTAACGAACAAATACTCTATAATTTTTTATTTATAATTTTCTCATTTAGAAAAATTTATTGTTAGTTGCATGAATTTGTTGTACAATTGTGAAGTTCTATTCCAAAGACAATCTTGATAAAACCATTACACGATTCACCAATTTGATCATTATCTTTGAGTGCTATAATGATATCTGATTCAAAGCCAAATGTAAACGCTACAAATATATAAATTAAATTTAGCATCATCGCATTAGTTCCAAAAATAGCAAATGATAACTAAATTCGTTGAAAATATATTTAATTACACCGTTTAAAGTGATATATTCAAATTTATAATAGCGATGTATCTGAAATATCGTAATACGCTGTCTTATTATTACTAATTAATATTATATATAATATATTATTATTACATATTATAAAAATATTAAGGTTGATATACATATAACCCCTTTCCACATTAATTTTCGTATTCTCTATACGTACTTCGGCAACTAAGTTGTCATCATCAGCAGATAATTAAGCAGTGTCGCACATGGAAATCACGGCAAAAATCCGCACGAAACGTATTCCGTACACGATCTGTACCGTCGAAAGCCAAAATGCACACTGTCGAAATACAGAATACGAAGAAATAGGAAATACAAAAAAATGTGGAAAGGGGTTATATATCAACAATAAGTGATTAAGTTAATCAAACACAGGCTTCGTCAAATTTACATTTATAAGGGGGTTATTCTAGTCCTAATTTATATATTTATATATTATATCAATTGTTTATCCGAAAATAATTGTCTACACTAAAGCGTGTTCAAAGTAATTTATACTTTGAACACACCCTTTACATTTTAACATGTAAAATTGAGGAGTTAATTCTTTTCCCACAAGTTCGAAAACAAATACGAATATTCATAACAAATTTTTTAGAACTCCACCAATCTTATTTGGAAAATACAAAATATTTATTGAAGTCAAATAAAATGAATCGAATGTTATGCATTTATAAAATTTCATAACTAAATATGAAATCATTTCCATGAACAGATGACTGACCACTGAAATTAATTTCAAAGAATCTGTAGTTATAAATGAAACAAAATACTTTTAATCGTTGTTTTGTTATTAAAGAGAGTTATTAAATTTACATAAATATATTTTTTCTTCATTAAAATAGATAAGAGGGGGAATGCTGATAATTTTACCACTAATTTTAACTCGAACGTTTATTTAATTAGGATAAAAGAGAGTAGCATAAGTGACAAAAGTACCACAAAGTAGTTACCTAAAATTTATTATTTAACGGTAACATAGTTCAATATTTAAAAGTATTTTAAAATGCAACAAAAGAGGAAATACATAGATCAATGAAATAGTATTAAATAGTTGATTTTTGAGGTCGTTATTTGTGAAATTCATTTCACTAAAGAATAAATAAAACACTTTGTCTTAACTTAACACTGTATTATATTGTATATTAACTGCGATTTGTTGCAGTTGATATAGCTGACGTTTAAAAAAAGTATTTTATTAATTTCTTAGAGAAAAATATTACTTAAATAAATAATTAGTAACAAAAATAAACAAAATTTTAATTGAATAACAATTCTTATGCATACAACATTTAGTTTCATATAGAACCGTGTTCGGTTTATGTTGCAAATTAAATATACTCAAACTTTAATTATAAAACACAAAAGTTTCTTTTATGACTGTATTTGTGGTAGACCTTTTAGTTTAAATCGCAATTTGTGTTATCATCTTCTTCAAAGCCATTTCTAATATATGGTTTTGTATAGATTTAAATGCGATAAAAGCGATTATTGTAAAGATCCTGATTTATATGTTATAGAACAAATTCATATTTTTTTGATGGAAATTATATTGGATGTAATGGATTTAGATACGTTCATTTATCTTGAATGATGTTAGAAATATTAGAGATATTTTTGACATTATTAATTATTTAGAAAAAAAATAATCAATATTACATAAAGTTTACTACTAATAAATATGACGCACTAGCATTCATTCATTTGTGTATATAAATTATCTCAGTATTGTGCATTAAAATATATATTTAAACAATAATTTTCCCTTGTTATACGTTAAATTGATTATCACAATAAATAGAATGCAGTAAGTTAATAACTTTCTTATAATAACTTTCTTGAATGTTAATACTAATCTATAAAAATAATTTGTTTTTACAAATTTCTAATAGAATATATTGAGGAAATACAAGAGTTTTAAACATAATAGCGCTAGTAAAAATTGATCAAAATTTAGCAGCTGATTTCAACCCGAGTTTAGGTATTGGCGATATTAAACACACTAATAAAAATTGTAACAAAGAGGAAGTATGCTATTTTGCATCATCATAAATATTCTCTAAGACAAAACTATGTAGAAGAAGTAGAACATACTAAAACTCACACACTAAGTTATTTGTTATTCTTAGTAAACTGGAAAAAATTATATTGACTTCTTTGAAAGTTTGAAGGATTTACTCATATCAACGAGGCTCGAATGTCGATCAAAAATTAGTTTCTTCTGTAAATTAATTTATCAGTTGTTGGAAATAAGCTTCGATCTACTATTTTCACTAGATTATACCATACAAATATTCCCAAATACAATGAAATTGCCAATTAAATAATTGCTTGCCGATGTTACCCCAAATATTGTATTTAATATCATGTTATTTTAAGCACAAGTAGACGATAATCTATTGGAAAATTGATGCGAGGATTATTCAATCGCAGATAAAGTAATATGCAAAGCATTAAAACTATCTTCTACTCAAAATTATTCCTTTGAAAAAGGACGTTGAATAGAAGAAATCACGAAAGCACAAATTTGTACATAACTATTGATTCATCGTTATTAATGATAAACATAAAAATAAAGGAGTTAAAAAAACGATAATATAAGTAGTTGTATATATCATACATATACATAAAATCTAAAAATACAGTAAAAATATCGTCCCTATTTTTAGCAGTTTGTTTGTCGGATGTATTCGTTGAGAGACCAGTTAAGGTATATCCTACGTCTTTGCGCTTCGTTAAGCCATCGAACGTTGATATGGATGCTTATAACAGATTTCAGTTCTTAGCTCAATAAAATAAATATTTACCAACTTTGAACATTCCTATGACTTTTGCAATCATAACTTTATTGGCAAATATTTATTTATTGTTATGCTTTGAACGTAGAAAACTAAATACATAGTTACAATCTAAATATTGTAATCTTATAGTAAACAATTAGATCTAGCGCTAAGCTACTTTAACATCATAGATTGATACAATGTTAAGTATTGTATTCTTTGAGAGCAAAGTAAAAGCGGGGAAAGCATTAAAGAAATAGTAATAAAAATATAATCCTTAACAACACATATACGTGAGATGTTTTTTAGTAGGACCTACAAGACGCCACCAATCAAATGTCAGTACTAAAAATTAATCCCCGTCTTTAGTTAACCTAATTACAAAGTTTCAGTGCGATACGTGTAGTGTTGCAGCTACCAGGAACTGCCAAATTTGACAACTATCTCAACAAGAATACCTCGCCGAGTCAGTATCTGTTTTCGGCAATGAAGCACCATATCAATCAACATTTTCTCGTTGGAATGGAGAATTCAAACGTGGACTGATTAGTGTTAGGATAATCCAAGAGCAGATTCACAAAAAATGGTAGACACTCAAGAAAACATCGATGCTGTGCGCAAAACCATCAACTAAAATCGACATGTGGCATATCGTCAGATTGGAGCATTATTAGGGACTTCAAAGACCTCGATTTAAACAATTTTACGTAAAGAATTGTTTGTAAAAAAATTAGTTTCCTTGGACACCGCATCCGTTGCCTGAAGAACAGAAAGCAGCTAGGATGAATTGGTTTCAAAAAGCTCTAGATAACTTCAACGCCGGAAACTCTAAAAATGTATGCAACATTGTCAGTTGTGATGAATCTTGAATTTACTCATACGAGCCAAAAAATAAACGCCAGTCATCTATTTGGGTGTTCCAGGGTGAAGAAAAGCCGGCAAAAGTCATCTGTTCTCAAAGTGTCTCCAAATAGATGGTCGCGCCATTTGTCTCGAAAGCAGGTTATGTAGCAACAATTCCTCTACAAGATCAAAGAACAGTTACTGCCGATTGATATACAACCATTTTTTTGCCGCAAGTCATCGTCGAATTTCGAAAAACCAACCCCGAACGACGAATTATCCTCCATTATGGCACCATCCTCCGTACATTCCGGACCTAAATCCCAACGATTTCTTTACCTTTCCGAAAATCAAAAACGGACTGCGTGGTCAATAGAATCAGTCGTCAGAAAGAGCAGTTAATACCTTCAAAAACGCAATTTTGACTATACTAACAACCGAGTGGAACAACTGCTTCCAGAGTTGGTTCGAGCGCATGCAAAGGTGCATTAGTCTTCGTGGAGAATACTTAGAAAAACTATGAAGTCTTAAAAAGCTATCTACTGTTTTATTTCAGTTTTATATGCAAAACTTAAAAGACATAATACGTATAATATAAACGATAGTTATCCATAACCAGTATCAGTGCAATTTGACAGTATTGATGATGACGGTGAAAAGTAAATAACAGTACAGTATCACTTTTACGAACGAATTATTATTAAAACATGGGTGAATTTTGCATACCTGTTCTAACGTCAGGATAGTAAAATAGAGGATCTGTTCTAGAAGTTTATCTGGGAATAAGATAATAATTTTTTGTAAATAATTTGAGAGCATCAGTCCCATTAATAAATATTTTGTTAGCTTAAGTTAGCTATCTTTACGATATGGCTAGAGAGTAACAATTTAGAATCAAAGATAACACCAAAATCTATCATTTTTCGCATCGCGGCAATGAATCTAACTAGTGTGAAATTCTAATATTCCAATTTAATTTAAAAACTATTAAAATCGCATTTGAAAGTAGCCATAAACATGAAATTAAATTATTTATTCTCTGCCAATATCTTGAGTAAATGCCATTCATTGATGTACTATTTTTGGATATTACATGATATTAATAATATTACCAGAAGTTAATTCATCACAAAAATATAATTTGTATCTTCCAACATCGCGGCTTTTGTACTTATAAATATTAAGTTGACATGCATTAATCACGACGTTCACTTTATAATGATAAAAACGATAAAATGTGCAATCAATCGTGCTGCAAATTAAGTTGTCGTTGCAATAAGTATCTATTTTCAAGTCAACAAGTTTGGAAAAATTAATAATTTACAATATATGTATGTATGTACATATATTAAATGTTTATCGTATGATCTAATATGACTTCCCCGATGAAGTGTTCTAAAATATTCTTTTAATTACTTTCCAATAAACTTTCTATAGCTTGAATGTTTCAACATATGATTTACGAGTTTCGTTCACATTGTTTTCCAAGAACAAACTTGTTTTTTATGTTCTTTTTCTTGTTAAAAATAATAATAATAATTTTACATAATTAATGTTAATAAATACATATTGTACTTTTATAAGTTTCAGTTTTGCCAGACAGTATCTTTTTCAGTAAATAAGAATTATAAAGATATATGTATTTAATCACTGAAGGTTGATATATTGTATATAACCCCTTGCCACATTAATTTACGAATTTCGTATACGTATTTCGACAACTAAGTTGTCGTCATCAGCAGATAATTAAAAAATGTCGCACCTGGTAAACAACGGCGAAAAATACCCGTACGAAAACAAACTCCGTACGCGATCCGTACCGTTGAGAACCAAAATGTACACTGTATATCAACCTTCAGTGATTACGTGAATCAACCAGAGGCTCCATCAAAATTATCATATGTGTATTGGTAATTCTAGCTAGTTATCAATACGAATTTCCATCAAATAATAATTTTCTATTATATTTTGTTATATATATTAAAGCTATTTATATTTACAACTATTGTTTCAAGATTTCCAGACCAATTTTTATTGTGACGTAATATTAAAATGTATGTTGACGGTCCTCCTGAATGTTTCCAATGATTTGTTACAATTTACCACCAGCTGCCTTGACAAATTCATTTGCTAATTCTTGCTATTGAACCAAAACTGCTATAGTTATTTCAAAATATACGATATGTGGCTCTAGTAAATGTGATAATTCTTGTGCTAAAAAGTTTATAAATTTCGCATTTACTGAAATCAAAATATTTTCTGACATTTTTTGTATATATCCAATTATTCTTCTCAGCTTTTCCACTAACCCTTTACTTCTGGTATACATTTCATGTGAATGCTGATACCACAAGTACTTCTGAAAGATTTTTTATGATTAATAAAAGGTGTTGCAATAAAACATTTCGTTTTCAATAGCCCGCCATTTTAATAGTTGTCATGACTCAACCTGTAACTACTCGACAGATGACAAGCAAAAACTACGCCAATAATAAAAATGGAACGATATATGCTTCAATAACGCACTGAAATTATTAAAATTCTCTACAAAAATGGTGAAAATTACGCGGTCACAGTTCGTAAAACTAAAGCATTTTTGGGTCGTCGTGAAGCACCTTCTCGGCCAGCAATTGTGAAACTGGTGGAAAAATTTGAGCTATTGGAACAAGTTAGTGATGTGAAGAATCGAACTCGTGCACTTCGCCCAAGAACAACTGAGAATATTGCTGTTGTAGCCCATAGTGTTGAAGAAAACCCAGGCTTGTCCATTCCTCGTCGATCTTTGGAATTGCGCATTCTACAATCGACATTACACCGTATTTTGCATAAAAACTTATCGGATCGGAACATCCAAAAATTATTATTGAAAAGCCTATTCATCCTCAACGTGTGACAGTTTGGTGCCGTTTTTGGTCTGGGTGGGTCATTGGACCTTACTTTTTAGAAAATAAGGCTGGAGCAACTGTTACGGTGAATGGATTACGCTATAGAACGATGATTAATGGTCTTATATGGCAGAAATTGGAATATATTGATGTGGACAACGTTTATTTGCAACAAGACGGCGCTACGTGCCACACAAGTAACGATACGATAAGTTTCCTGACGGTGTGATTTCTCGAAGAGACGATCACAATTGGTCGCCGAGATCTTGTGATTTAACACCTTTAGACTTTTTTCTTTGGGGCTACGTGAAAGATAAGGTCTATGCCAATGGCTCACAATCGATTTAAGACCTCAAAGATGGAATTCGTGAAATTATCGTGGACGTACAGCCGCAAATATGCGAATTGGTGATGGAAAATTTCATGAAAAGAATATGGTCCTGCAAGCGTAGCCGTGGCGGCCATTTGGCTGGTATTGTTTTCCATTATTAATGGCATACCCTCCTCTTTACAACTAAATAAACATCCGATGATTTCGCTTAAAAATATTCGTTTTATATCAAAATTAAACCTCTTATTGGAAGACCCTTCAGTTTTTCACCATATTTTTACGGTAATATAAGATTTTAAACTTACCTCAGCGCCTTTAACACAACTACATAGTTCTTAAGTTGTGATTCCTTTGTTCATTGTCTTCTATTAAACCAGAATCTTTTTTATGCAAAAAATTGCACAAAATTTGTTGATAAAGTTGCACAACTTTTTTTATGCATTAAGTAATTTAGAAATTTACCTTTATCAAAATTATGCATATCTATATGGTTATTTTCAATAATTTCTTTTAAAAATTTGTTCTAAACAGTAGTGGTCCATGCTTTTACAATTAAAATTTAGAGAACTTTTTCGAAAATCAATAAATAAGTATGTAGAAAATTCTAGTCTTGGATCGTTCTTATATAGTACAGACATATTTTCCTCAAATTAGTGAGCTAGAAATCATTGATTGATTGTAGAAAGTACTTTTTACGTAAAAAGGTAATGTCAATTATTCTAGACTAAATATGAAGTTGGAAAGCAAATTTTCTATAAAAGATCAGAATATAAGAATTGCATGTTGATAAGCAGACGTTCCTATTTGCTTCCCTCAACATAATGTACACGTAATCACAACCTAGTTTTGGAGTGACTTCTTTAGTATATTTTTAGTATATTCAATATGTTGTTAATAAACTTATCTGCAATATCTCCTGGACATTTAAATATCACTTTATCAGATAACTATAATTCACCTCGTGAACTTTGTAAACCACGTCTCCACCATCATTTCCGAAGGAGTTTCTTTGCATATTCCTATGTCGAGTCGATCCTTTAGTAAAACTTGTACAAAATTCACCAACGCAAACAATCTAAATCGTTTAAATATAGTGAAAACCTGTCCAGGATGAACCCATTCTATTAACCTGCCCCCGTAGTTTTTGAATATTATTTGCTTTTACCACTACAAATCTTGCTTAACAGTGTTAATTCTTTAAAAACCATATGAATAAATTTTTTATGGACAAATTCACCTACTTCTGACAAAGTAAATTATGAAACTAACGCAATTTGTGCTAAAAGACGGTTTACATCAACTTAATATATAATTTGCTTTTTTTATCTTACATAACTTGATTGGGAGAAACTTAAAATATTAATGGACTAGGAAGTGGACTGAAGCAGTTGTAACAGTTTTAAAGAAGACAGTATTTATGAAAACTATATGGTTGTAAATTATACGTTACACTGTACTTTGAGGAACATACTTATTATTATTTCTTGTGTTAGCATTTTTGAATCTAGTATTATTACGTAATAAAATTAAAATTTTGTAATCTCCTTTTTTTCAGCAAATTTTTAAAAATAAACAAACGTAAATTTCTTTTTTCATTTCCTTAACAGACCACTCAAAATATTATTGCACTATTGTTTTATTTATGGAATACTACTGTGGGCAAAAAATAGTAAGACTTTGTTCATAATTTTTAAATTCTTAATTTATTCTTCCAAATCTATTTCGTCTCCCTCAAAGTAATCCCCCACGACCACAATACACTTGTGCCAACCTTTCTTCCAATTCTCGAAACAGTTTGCTGAATAGCCAGAAGTCACACGGAGCTAAATCAGGCGAATACGGTGGTTGCGGCACGATATTGGTTGAAAATTTGGCGAAAAACTCACGAAGAATTAATGCAGTATGCGATTGTGCATTATCGTGTGCAAAAACCAAGAGTTGTCGGCCCATAATTCTGGCCTCTTTTTACGAATAGCATTGCGCAAACGACGCATAACACTCAAATAGTATTCTTTGTTGACAGTTTGGCCGGTCTGAAGGAATTCGGAGTGCACCACGCCTCGATAATCGAAGAAAACTGTCAACATAACCTTGACTTTTGACTTGTTTTGACGTGGGTTTTTGGGCTTCGGCTCACCTTTGATACTTTATTCGGCCGATTGATCGTCTGTTTCCGGGTCATAAGCGTAGATCCAAGTCTCATCTCCAGTTATGATGCCTTTCATTTTGTCTTGATAGTCGGAAAGCTTTATTTTACAAACGTCAACGCGACGCTGTTTTTCGAAAAAATTGAGTGATTTCGGAACAAATCGTGCTTTAACTTTACTTAGGCCCAAATGATCTTTCAAAATGGTTTTCACTGACCTCATCCGATATTCAAACGATGCCAGTAAGGTGTCTGCCTGTTAATCGTCGATTCTCAAGCACCAATTCCTTGATTCTATTGACCTGTTGATCATCGGTTGATGTTGATGGCCGTCCTGGACGTGGTTCGTCATCAACGCGTTCTCGACCCTCTTTGGATAATTTGTACCAATCAAAAACACTTGTTCGCGACAAACAATTATCACCGAAGGCCTTTTGCAACATTCTGAACCTTTCGACACCAGAAATTTGATTCCGTACACAAAATTTAATGGAACTTCTTTGTTGAATAATTTCACTCATTGTAAAAATCGTCGAATGCACTTTTTGTACTTCAGAAAGACATGCGTATACTAAACACTAATGATTATTTTGATGTGATATTTGACACAGATGTCACTGACAGTCATACCAATCTAGAAAAAAAAATATTTCAACGAATGGGTTTTCGCGCGAAATTGAAATTAAAAAGTCTTACTATTTTTTGCCCACAGTAGTACATAAACTTTCTTATTTATCAATAGATTTGCCATTTTCCCACGGCGCGACAGGTCAGAATCGGTTGTAGTATTTACATACTGACAAACGGCAGTACATAAAATAAAGAAAAATAAACAATTTTAAAAATCTGAATCGCTTATATTGTTTATAGATGTTATTACGTAGCGCGAAGGAATAATTGGTGAAAATTTTGCACTGTTAATTATCTTTCCACATTTGTATCGGTCAACAATGTTCACTGTGATGAAAAAATGTTCACACTCTCGAAGTATTTTAAAACACTATTTGCACTGACTCCACCAACGATAACACAGTATTTTTCAATTTTTCTATTGCCTCAAACAATCATTTGTAATTGCTGTCAATAGTTTTTAAATTTGTTATATCGGAAGTATCTCGAAATGTTATCTGACTTTCCTTAATAATTGAACCTTCGTAAGGATTGAATTGTGGAATCATAAATTTAATTCGTTGGAAGTATTCATAATAATAAAAAGTCGTCTTCAGCAATATTCCCCAACGTGTGACTATGGAAATTCAGGCGCACCGTCTGATATTCTCTTTCTTTGGGAGATTTGAAAAACACTTTTTTAATATTTGCTATCAATGCATCTATATCTGAAAAACAAACGAATAATTTGTACCACAAAATGTAAAGTATGAACTTTAAACACCACATGTAAAAGTTTCTGATAATCTTCTTCAAAAGATCGGTCCACAAAACGCATTGTCGCCGCACCATCACTCATAAAGGACAACTGTTGATTGATTGAAAGTTCATATTCTTGCAACGTATCCAGCACTACCCTCGTAATCGCTTAGTCTGTAGATTTTTCTAAACATTTGCTAACTAATAGTATAGCGCATGTTGTGATCATTAAAAGTAAATGTAGCATGGATTCACTATTTTACTATTTACATGTTCTCTACAGTCGTATTTGTCCCACCACATCAGCGGTTTATCATAAACTTCGCATATTATCGTTCGTAGAACCATTAAAAAATAAATCAGGAAATTCACTGATATACTTCTTGAGCGTGTAAACCAGTCAAACGTAAAACAAGTAACATCGCCAAGCCAAGTACCGATGCTAACTGGACTTCTCTATGTATAAGGACACATGGGCACATATGTACGTATTTTATATAGCGACTTCTGATCTGTCACGCCGGGATAAATAACAAGCCTATTTATCAAATATATTACATCTTATATAAAATTATACTATAATATAATACATAAGTCGATAACAAAAACTAAACCATTATTAAACAGTTTTAGAGAGGACAATACTTATTTTTACCATCTTACTTTATACAGCTATTTTCTCGTTTCTGCTTTTTATATATAAAATAACGACGTAGAGAATTTATATGAACTGTAACCCTAAACAATTATACCAATAAATTTTAAAATATCCCATATATATATATATGGGATATTTTAAAATTTATTGGTAATATATATATATATATATATATATATATATATATATATATATATATATTTCACTTTTAATTTTGAAGGATTAAGAAATGAATTACTTCAGCTTATTTTTAATTTTCATTACTATTTTTTGTCACCATAAATGATGCATCATATATTTAATGAAACCGTAGAAAGGCTTCCTTGTTGATATTTTGAAGAAATCTTGTATACGAGGGATAGTCGGGAAATCTCGAGAATTTGGCAACGCCGATTGGTTTAGTGAGCACAGCATGTTCAGTGATACAGTGCAACAAACAAGAATGTGATGTTTTCTTCGATTGTCCAAAAATCATTCTGTGTGTACACAGTGCTGTGCTAAAATTTGCGAATTATATGAATGTTGGAGCTATGATTTATTACTATTATCGTTGTGGTTCAACTCAACCACTTTGCATGGAACGATGAGATTCAGGCATTCTTGCACATTCCTTGGATCTCGATACATCCTATTTTGGTTACGAAGTTAGCCACAAGAAAGCTTTGTTCTACTATTCAAAAAAAGACCATGTCAAACAATACAAATTAATACTGAAAAAATTCAATCACGATATTCTAAGCATATTTATGATGTTATTAAGGGCGATGGATCGTAGATATATTCTTACAAACTGGAGTAATAATCGACAATTTGAATATTTCAAAACGAACTTTTGCCAATAATCGTGTTTTATCACAACGCTTTTCCAAAAAATATTTGCAAGTTTAGAAACTAAATCTGGTCATGTTACTACAATTACTCTAGAGAATCACAGTACAGTAAATACGAAATATATGTACAAGAATTTGGTTTTCAAAGCCATTAATAGGTAGCGAAGAAACAACCCCAAAGTGGTGTCATTCATACCGTTCACGCAATATATATATATATATATATATATATATATATTTGCGAAATAAAGGTGTTCAATTAATGAGTCATCCAGTCAATAATCCTGATTTGGATCCAACTGGGTTTTTAACATTTACTATAATCAAAAACAAAATACGTGATTGGTATTTTCCTGCCCTAAAGTAGACGTGATGTATTTAAATCACACATTTTGTGTATGTTAACTTCAGAAAGGAATAAGGAGCATTGAATGTAATAATAGTGAATATTTTTAAAAACGATAATGTTTAGTTTTCTTATAAAATGTTTTCTTCTTAGCCATTTTCGAAATATTCCAACTGACTCTCGCAGTATAACTCAACATTATCAAGAATTAGACGCATGTATAAGATTTACTTATATTAAAAGAAACATGATATTACTGTTAATTTGTTGATGAGATTTGTTAAAATTTATTTATTTTGAATAAACTTTCATTGCAAGGACAACATTTAAATAAAATATAAATAATGAATTCAAGAAATTATTTATTTATTATTTAATAATTAAATAAATATTAATAGGTACTAAGTTAAACAATTCTCTCATTTACATATATGTAATAATATGTATATAGTTTGTGTACATAATTTAAAAAATGATAATATTATAAATGCCTTAACAAGAAATCGCGGAATAAAAAATCATTTTCGTAATCGAAAAAATAATATTTTAAATGTTGTATTAAGAACAGGCGAAACTAAATTAAATATTTTTAAATACGTACAGCTTCATGGATTTTAATCTGCCCAAACAATTTAATTAAATCCTCAAAAATATTTCATCTTACTTGTAAGAAAGACTATAGCTATATCTAGTTTGATACATTCCCACAGTGGCGAAAGTTAAGCAGATTAAAAAATTACATTAAATTCTCAAAAATATCATCAATAATATAAGAGTAACTATGAGATGTAACTAACGAAACTCAAGTCTCACATGTGATTTACAGCCATTCAATTATTTAAAACGCAATGTCAGGTTAATCAGAAAACACTATTAACGCACAAAATATTAAGACAAATTCTGTTTAGAATTCTACCGTACTGATATAAATACTGACTTCATTGTAGTCTGTTTTTTAGAAGAACATATATTTTATAAACATGTGTAATTTCAGAGCGAAACCATTAATAGTTTTTTTTTGTAATCAGTTCCGTTTTAAAATACGATTTCTTTTTAATATTCACGTAAAAAATGTTCTTTGGAGCAAATTGTCATACCATAATATTAAAGCTGTTATTATTATTTTGATTATATCCCCTAGGCATTTTTAATAAACAAAAATAAAGACAAATAACTCTGGTTTAAGAATAGCAAATTATCGTATGTGTCGAAAATATTACCATAAAGGTAAGTAAGATTTTCATGGACGTGGCTTAGATAGCTCTATGATGCTTGTTTGGAGTTACAAATCTTTGCAGATATACCATAGACATCATCTTTCATAATTAGCTGCTAGGTTTTTACTGTTTTAAATCTTTTGAAAAAGCATTGTTTCTTTGTATAGTGCTACATTGGGTCTACCAATAGAGTTTAAATATCGTCGCGTTTCTGAAAATCCTTTTTTAGTCATATATTTAACAGAATACTTTTCGTTTATAAAACCATTTTTTTTGAGCTGTTCCATGATTTTATTCTAAAAGTTTATTGGGGGCTTTGTTATGTTTTTCACGACATATAGCTTCTATTATTTTAATGTTTTATATATTTTTTCTAAATAAGTACAACTCATATTGTTCAATTAGATTACAGATGTTAGTAATAATAGAGTGCTTTAATGTTTTGTATAGAAAAAACCTCTAACCATATCCCAAAGAAGATTTGTTTGCTGAAGAACATACCCTTGAAGAAATTAAATAATACTGTTCTTCAAAGATTTTTGGAAAATTTTCGCAAAAAGACATCATAAGTGAATCGACGTTACGGAAATATTTTGCATCCAAAGTATATTCAAAAGTAATAAAGAGGGTCGAACTAAATCTTATAATCAGTACGGACAGATTATTTGCGACTGAACTTGTTACTACATTACTACATTACTATTACAAATTAAATAATGTGAAGTTGTAGAAAAGCTATAACATAAAACTCCTCCCATCTAGAAAGCTAGATATACGTATATATGTATTTGTACTTTTATCAAGAACGTTGGGCAAGTAGTAATCATGTTGAAAATGAAAACAACAAATATTATTACACTACTACCATATTTTACATGAAAGTTGCGATGTCGAGGGAGCTTTTCATTGTTCAAGGATCTATTAACTTCAAAAAGAACTAATTTCACAGAAGAAAACATCGAACGAGTTTTAGTAGTTAATATTAACAGTCATCTTTCATCTTTGCCATGGCGAGGTAATATTTTGTAGTTAGCGAAATGTAATATGTATATATTGGTAAAATACATAATTGTTTTATACTAACGATAACAAATATTTGATATCTATGTATCAATACATGAGTATTCACGTTTATGTATAACGTTTAAATGCTGTGGCTATGTACTGATGTATTTAATGTTCTTTTTATAATTTCACTACCTAATGTAATAGATGTGCTGTTCTTATTGGGCTTTATCCCTCTAGTAGATAAAAAGAGATGAGAAGTGTGATAGATTACTCTAGATGCATTTGTAAATAACTTATGATAATACGCTGGTCATATTTAATATATCATATCATCAACATATAATTTTAATGGCATCTGATGGCTAATCCATAATAGGTAGTTACTTTCTTTGTTAACTTATCGGCTAGTTTCTTCGGATCCTTTCCCTCCAGTGCTTGAAGTACTCGCTTTCACACTTCGAAGCTGTGTGCTTATTCTTTTCCGCACATGATTAACATATTCTCTTTTTGTAATTTTTTGTTATATTGCCAGAGAAATGTTAATTGTACCGGTATACGTATCACCGATGTGCTTTCTGTATTTGTTACCATACACCCAATAAAACTGTAAATTTACTTTTACAATTTCGTGAACATATTTTTAAGATTTCAAGCTTTCAAAATATACGATAAACAAAAAGTGGATTATTTTTGTTCAACAAAGTGGAATAAGGATATTCCACTTTGTATCTTTATTTCCTGGAGCATTTGCATATTAAATTTCTCAAAAAATTTAGTGGCATTGTTTCAACACTTTTTCGAAAATTAGTATAACGCAATAGACTGCAATATATGTACTATCAATTACTAAAACATTATAATTGCATTCTCGAAGAAAATTCTTGAGAACGAATGAAAGATGGTAAAATCTTAAAAATTAACTAAATTTATTAGAATTTCTAATTTATTTTGATATATTCTACTCTCTGTGTAATCTAAGAGTATTAGATGCAAACCAAAATATATTAGTAGTAATATTTCTTAGGCGCTCTTTCTAATTCTGCGAAAGAATTTCACTGTATGAAAGGAAACAGATTACCTTTCAAGAAGTATGAATAAAAATAGCCAAGTTTTAAAATGATAGGTCTAAAATTTTTTAGATGTTGTTATAAGTATTATAACATATAGAATATGTTAAAACAAAATTTACTTTCATGCGCATGAAATATTTTTGTATTTAATTGGATAGATATCTTAGACAACTGTATTCGTTTTAAAAATTTTAAAGAATGATTTATAATAAATTTTCTGGTTCTAAAGAAATGTAATAGAATGATCTTTCCATAGAAATAAAATAATTAAAAATTAATATGGTTCCTTTATATGTTAACATCTTTATTCCCCCTTTTTTTGTGTCGCTTGACACGACAATATTCCTAAGTTTCCTTTTTAATAAAATTAACTAAATTATATTTACACTATTTGTCGATAACACACATCCGGCTATCAATAATTGATTACTTCTTAATAAAATTGAAGACATCGTTATATAAAATTAATGAGTCGTAATTAAAATAGTTCATGTTTCTTGAAATAAAAGCTGCGTTTTATTTTATTTAAATTAAAGTCATTCGAATCGTCAAACAAAATCGAGGAAATGTGTTATGAAATTTTATTTAAAGCTTTGGTAATTACTAATTTAAAACAGAATACAGTACGTAGACTATAGAATACGATAAATTAAAACGATCAATATTTTCGCATTATAACACTTCCCAACTTGAAAAAAGGAGAAAACCAACCAAAATCTGACGAAAATTAGACTAAGTAAAAAATTTTCTATTACTAATATTTAGTAAGGAACATATGTGTAGATACGTTCCCAACAAATTAATTAAAAAATATTTTAGTTCATTGATTAATTTTCAAATGTAGATTGAATTACTGTTATACTAGAAATAAGCTATAAATGGTCGAATTTTGGTTTCCTCAATTTGTTAACTTACATTATTTGTTATTATATTTTCCCGGTCAAATTAATTTCATCTAGAAAGATATATCATGAAATTCTTCGTGATGATTTTGAACTAGTTTCGTGGTTATCATTTATATTTTAATGTTCTTAAAGAAATTCTCTTAAGATCTCAGTAATTATTATTTCTACATATTGTGCAAGTGCATACTTACTACTTTATACACCACGATTTATTTCTAACACATGACTGTAAATTGAACGTTAGCGGTAACGTTTTAACCTAAACAAGGTGCCTATTTTATACCTCATTTTCGTAGCAAAATACAATATACAAATGGAACATAGATTAATTCATTGCAATGAACATTTCATTTGCAAAGGATAATCAATTAGGGCGATCTTTCCTTTGCAAAAGAAACGTTTGTTCTCAAAACGCTTCACAATTTGCCATTTGTGTTGGTCAAACGCATCTTAACCTTTGACATGAAATTCAAGAAATTTTTACGAACATTGTCAGCATAAACAGGTAATTTAACAAAACTGTGTAACTTAGACCAAATTAAATGTATTTGAATATTTACAAGGTTATTCGTGATCATTTGTTTGGGGTACTTAAAAAGAAACTTTACATTCATCCAATAAGATTTTCATTGTATCAAAATTATACCTTGTTTCTGAACCATTAATAATTGGTTCAATAATCATTTAAATTATTTATAATGACATAGTAAATTTAAAGTTTTTGGTTTATGAACCCTTGTTTTATTTCTCAAAATACTTTAACAGTTAAAACTAAGAATAATTGGACAATTAAAAACCCACATTACTTTACCGAAACTAAACTACATTTAAATGAAATTGGTAGTTGGAAATATTACGATGGAGAATTCTGCTCCTTGCGACTCCTAGAATACCAGAATTAAAAAATCCAGACTTATTTATTTGGATAAAAGTAATATTTATAAAATTCGACTTCATAATTTTATCTAAATACTCAACAAAATAATTGAATAATTAACAATTACTGAGTCCTCCCTTTGAGAATATGAACGAGTAATTAGTGATGGATATTTCCAAAATGTATTATAAATTATAATAAATAGTCAATGTGGAAATAAAATATAATTTTTATAAACATCGTTTTGTTTATATTATGAATCTTTTATGTTTAGTATGAATCCTATGTCAACTATTAAATAATAATCTACAACTACTTGCAATGAATGCAATGTAACTAACTTCTTTGAAAATTGGACCAAATGTTTATCAATTTGGTACATTATATTTTATTATCGTATGGAAAATCGTTTTATAATAATATATTTCAAATAAAATCTCCTTCATAACGAAGAGTTTTGAAATGGGTGGGTAAATTTTTCATTCAAATTCTTTCTGTTCAATTAAATACATTACAGTGTATACAATAAATTTATTTATTTATTATATTATGGCCAGTAAATAATTACTCAGAATGTAACTAGTTGGCCTATTTAAGTACTTCGTTTCTAATTGCTAAAATTATATTACAAGAATAAACTGTTAGCGTGCATATATCTGAAATTTTTGAAAATTCGTTTTACCTTTTAAAGTTATGTTCCAAACTCTGCTAAATTCATTTTGAATTATATTTAATTAACACAATCTGTCACTCCTACAGCTAATGCTTTAAATTCCAATATATATTTAATTTTTCATATCTATTGTGATAGTAATTAACTAGAGAATACTCATACGGCCTAAAAGATTAATTCTTCATCAAAAATATTTCGACAGCGATAATTTAGTTTATCTTGATTACTATTTTTCTTAAAACTTACATCAGTAAACAAGAAAATTTAATAACAAACTGCTAAAATGAACTTTGTACGCAAATCCAATTTATAGAATGAATAATCTATAATCATAGTTCTATATGATAAATACCATAAACTCTATAAACTGAAGACTATAGCAAATAGGACGTTCAGAATACTTAAACAAAAAAGAGGAAGTTGAAAAACAACTAGGATAATGCCAAATATAGAAAATGAAGAGTCAAACCAAGCAATAATATTAGATGTAGAAGGAAAACAAGCAAGGAACTCAATAAAGGAACCGAAGGCAAGAACGTATAAAGGAGAATCCTGAAGCAACGCATCAAAATGGTTTGATGAAACATACGGCATATTGGAAGTCTCTTAGAACTTTTATAACAATCATTTGCTTTTTCCACCTATATTTCTTTGCCGATTTTCATATAAATGTCAATGATACATACACATTATATGTATTTTTATCGACTATATAAAGTAATTATTTTAAATTTCAAATTATTGCAAAAAATTTTTATGAATTTGCTTTTCCATATTCCTTTAATAACATATTAAATTAATTGAGACAAATTCCTAGTGTAAATGGAAAAAAAAATGTAAGCTTTAAAATGTTTATATTAAAATTTTTGTTAATATTTAAATTCCGATGTGTGAATACAAGTATCGTATGTAAAGCAATGGAATCTGAACCACTTAATCAACCCAAAAATTAAACTCTGAATTTTAATTCCGCCGTATAATATATATTCACTAATTCTAATTGCCTCTCTGGCAATTATTTTATTTACTAATGAAGCAGTATACAAAAATAAACTTAAAAAATTAAGCTATATTCACAAATTGCACATTTAATTTCTAAGAATTGTCTTTAAGACAGGTACATTGCGCATTATATTCAATCTTATCCAATAAAGATTATAATAATCCATATATTAAATAAAATTTTCTTGTAAATTATTTATTGAACCCTGAAATTTTTGAAATCTCCCGGCGAAATGCCTTTGCGAGAAGTTCTACATTTCTGTTATTAAACGCATTAATCTTATTAATTTTAGTCTTAATCTTATATCTAGTAAAGTAAATACTTCGTCTTATTGAAAGAAAACAAAACTTTATCAAAGGTACATAAACAGAAGTAAAGCTCTTACCTTAAATTTAACTTCAGTTTGTTTCAGTCCAAAGATGTTAATCACCAAGGAGAGTTAGCGAGTTAACTAATGCACTATCTAATGTGTTACTTGATAATGTCGCAGAACGCAAGAGAAGTTTTGAATCGTTGAAATCGCCAACGTTGCGATAGATTTATCTCTTCAACAGGTAACGCAGAAATGGTTTGAAATTGGCGCTTGCTCTGTTTATATGAGCTTTTGGTGAGTAGGACGTCCAGTCGATTTTGCGTTCGAATGCAATTAAACGCACACATATTCCACCTTTTTCCAACGACCATAATGTCCTATTTAAACATTAGTCATAAAGTATCTACTAATTATGATGCGGTGCGAAAAGTCAATAAGAGTAGTTTTATTACCTAGAGGTAATATTTTATGGGAACGAATTCACAAGTGAATTGGAATTGTAAGGTTTATTAAAAATATAGTATCTGCAAACACGAATAAGCACATATACAGGATAATTAAAATCGCCGGAGTTAATACATTCACTGTTGAAATTGAGAAAAATTTTTCGAAAGATTTTGTTTCTATTTTATTTCACGAATCACTACTTTATTTTACGATACATACTTTAAGCTTTAAAAAGGTATTAAACAAATTATTTAAAAATCTTAGTCGCAATTTTAATAATAATCATTATAAAAATCTTTATTGCCCAACAGCATATCCATTTACAGGACAACAAAATGAAATACATAATAGAAACAAAAAAACAATCGAATATGTTGCAAATACATACGTAAAAATACATAACCTATATTACCTATTATATAATGAAACAAGTAAATTCTCCATCGACAATTTAAATACCATAACACCAATAAAAATAGAAATATTGTTTCGCATAGCTACTAATTTTTCATTTTCTTCGTCAAGCTAAATGTGCATAGTGTTATAGTTAATCACCGTAAGAATTGTGACCAAGCCACTACGTTAATACTTGCTCCTGGTTTTTTAAATATTGAAAAATTACGAGTATCACATATAAGAACGTGAAAATTAATTATATTAAATAATGAATGACAAACCATAGGTACAATGAGTATTGTAGTGTGGATAGATAAACTCATGCATCTCTATGCAACAAACATTTAAAAAAATCACTTCGGTATATATTGAACAGGTATTCATGTACATAGTAAGGATATCACACTATTGATGCATACTCCAATTTGCTGCGAACTGTGTAGTAATGAGTCACAATTGTGTTTACACTATTGAACTGTCTAGCAGATCTTATAAGGAAACCTAAATTTCTAGAAGTCGACAGACAAATTGAAGATATACGTGTATATCCTGACAGAGTAAGTTTACATTCAAGATGTGTCCTTAAATCACCCACTTTATCCTTCCTGTAGATGAATTCGGACCCGGCAGCATAGTCCAACAAAATCGTATTAGCACATTTACTTTTGTATATTCAATCGTATCTGACTTTGCTTACGCATTTTTGCAATTATTAATAAGCCGATTTGGATATTTTTGTATACTCGCGGTGGGTCTCTTACCTTATATGTATTTTAAGTCATGAACATATACAAGATACTGACTATTCAATTTCTCCATTAAGTCGTTTATATACATGTTGGATAGTAAAGGGCTATAATTGGAGTCTTGAAGAACACCCGACGACATAAAAAGATATCGGAAGAATATCCGTTGTAGAAAAGGTACTTAGCTTTACCTGTTATATAAGAGACCATTAATCTTAAAGGTGACGGACAGAAGCCAATTTATTCCAATTTAGCCAGAAGCAAAATTTGGAAAAATATTTATAGGCTTGTAGTTGGACATATGCAAACGATCTCCCTTTTTGAAAACCGTTATTATTTTGCTGATCTTCCAGGTGAGAAAGGTTCATTTGGTAATTATTAAATTAAATAAGATCATGAGCGGATACGCCAACGCTAAGGTATTATAGTGTACTATGACACTAGGTACTTCAAGTCACATAACTTCTAAGTCTTCCAGCACTCGATCTTCTGTAATACAACTCGCGAAACCGCAGTAATCATAGGATCATTTAATTCTGTTTCTCCGTTAAACATTTGTTGTCCAATAATCCTTAATACGATGTGTATCTCGTGCTTCTGAAAAGTAAACCAGAGAAATATTTTGAGAAATAATGTTAATACATTTACAAAATTTTCCTCTAAATTCATGTAATGAATGAGAACTCAGCCGTTCTTTTACCTTTTATGTGTAGTAAATAATTCAAATGTCTGGCTAGTAATAAAGATGAAGGAAAATAGTATAATCTTCAATCCATTTTACATTATGAAGTATGTAAAGTATGGTATAAATGTTATACATAATAGCAGAATTTGCGCGGATGATTTAAAGGCAAATGAAACAAACGCGTTAAGTCATTAACATTTTTATTATTTCTTCAAAATATTTCCCTTTAACTTCAAAGCATTTGGACCAACGATTCCGAAGTGCCATTATATCATTTTTGATATTCTGCAATAAGTTTTTCATTTGATCGAAACTTCTCTTCGGCAAGCAAAAGTTTGAGTTTGTGCAATGGAGTGAATAAGATACAACCTGAAATCTCAATTAATCCAATTTTTTCCCAACTTGAATGACGAGCACAGTATAGTCTTTTGCAAAATAGTCTATGAAAGTTATCCACTTCGAATCTTAAAAAATTGCCTTACCCCCCAATGGAAATATCCTAGCTATCTTTACAGGAGAAACTATTAGATAGCTATTTGGATTCCGAAACATAGTGGCTAAACTTCAAGTTTCATCAACCATACAACATTTCTTCCCAATTCTTTCAGATTTTTGATCGCAATTAAAGATTTGAATTACTCATACCCAACAACTTAGCCTTGTTAGCTTTTACTTGATATATCTACGATATTATGTCTTTACCTCTTCGACGATTCAGAAATAATATCATTAATTTTACTAATCATTGCCAGAGTTGTTGCAGTTTTTATTAGTTTCGGTCTTACTTCATCTTTAATGCTCATGTCACTACATTTAAACTACATAAGGGATCTTGTTTAGTTGCTGTTATTTGTTCTTTTCATCAAGGACGTCTCTGTCATGTCCTGTACTTTTTATGCGGACGATTCAAAAGCTTATGACTCTATCAGGTCCTGGAATGATGTCTTTCAGTCACAATATAATCTCGATATAATTACACGAAGTGTTCTGCATACAGTTACAGTTAAACATTAAGAAGGCCTGTTTTGGTTCATTCTATCAACTCAGTATATTATGATACGTTAACAATTAGAGTCTCGTGAAGGTTTCGTGTGAAATACTTTGGAAGTTCTATTTTATTCATGCCTAAGTTTTGTTCTGTATATTACTAACAGCATCTGTGTTACTACAGATACAATGTGCAGTCCCTACAAAATCGTCGTCAGATTAATGGAGAAAGATTTTGTGGAAACTAATCCACGACTTTATTAACGCTCTGAAATTACTTTCCCCTATCAATCTTCTTGCATCGCGTTTATCTTCTCGTTCCTGTCCTACTTTAACTTTACCATTTCCTCGAACAAATTTCCTCCTGCATAGTGATCCTCTTACCTCGATATGCCGAAATGCTGAATCACTTTGTAATGATAGTTTTTTTTATTCCATTAATCAACTTCGATGAGTTATTCTTAAGTTTTTCTTTTTCATATTTTTTTAAAAGTGTTATAGTTTCTACATCTTTAATTTTATGTATTTGTCGTGGATAAGCATGTATATTGCTTTCATTTGCCCTGCAGTTGTGTGTTGTTGAACAATAAAGGTTATTATTATTATTATTACTATTATTAGTCCCTCAGCCTAACGCTGGAAAACTTTTCACTCAACCCACATATCTATGAGTTTGAACTGGCTGTACACGACTGAAATTGTACGGTTCTATTGTCCATCACAAAATAGTATTTATTTACTACAAGTTTTATGATGTTTTGTGTGCCCATTGAAAAGTTGTTATTATAGCTGTGAATGTGTTGATCAAATGATGAATATTAACCAGTTTATGAGATCTATTGTTGATTGAGACTATTTCTTATAATGGCTACTTTTGTATGTTTGTGTGTTTATACAGATTTATTTCTAGAGTTTATTATTATTATTATTATTATTATTATTATTATTATTATATTACATAACCCGACTGAAATATGACTTTATGACTTTGGAACGGGCATTGTCACCTTATTGCATATCGGCCAAAATTTCAGATGTTTTTAATCAATTAAAAAATAAATAACAACAAACTGCGAGTTTATGCATCTTAGGACTTTCCATTTTGATATTTTATAAACTTCTACAACTTTCTAATTTCAGAATGGGTAAATACTCATCATCAAAAAATAACCGAATTAAAATATAATGCTAAGTTTTTTAGGTATTCGAACTTTTACATTTATACTTATAGAATTGTTATATACACATGTACATATGTACGTCGAAATATCGAACAATTCGCTGATCAAATAAAATTGTATAAGATATTTACGTGTTTTATTTTAATGAATAACGCTTTGAAAAGAGAAGGTCACTTTAACATCTTTTGACTATCTTCATTTGGGAAAATATTAAACCAAGTATAAGCTCGTAGCAAAGGAAATCAAGCTATATGCACTATTTAGGGAATCATTGAAAAAATATTGGCTAAAATAAGATATCTTGTAGAATTAGCTTAAATTTATTCAAATTCTGTGGATATCGTGTATGGTTTTAGAGCATCCAGGGCTTTCAATGGCCCAGTATTTACAATTTTGTTTGTGATCGTCACCATTCGAAAAGAAAGTAACTTCGTCACTATATATAATTTTATAAATCGAGTGAACAAGTCATTTTTTATAATCATAGCTTCACGAAATTGAAGACGAATGTGGCAGTTACACTCGTTATGTTCATGTACACGAATAACTTTATAAGAATGACATATTCCTTCCTTTAGAACCCTCAGCACAGTTTGCTGGCTAATATCATGATTATCTGCAATATTGTTTGACTAAAACTTATTTCACTCCCTACTTTAGAACGTCCTCCGCGACGAATGTCTAATACGTACCCATGCACCCCGAATTTCCATATTACGAGATGTGGCAATTAAATAACGAGACTGGTGTGAGAAATGTTATTTATTGCAAATAAACTTATATTTAACCTTTTCCCCTTCAACATACTCTCTCCCTGCCTATACATCACTGTATAAGTATCTTCCATTGTTCAAAACAATGCTGTACTTCATCAGTTGTCAACCTCTTCAACAACTGCCGTTTTTGCTTATAAAGGCTTTTTCAATAGGGACTTGACAACTTTTAATTCAATTTGTGAACGCACTAATCATCGAACTGTCACTGTCAATTTATTCAGTAAACTTAATATTTTCATCATGGTAAAGTACACGAACGAACAACGTCTGCAAATTATAAAAATTTACTACAGAAATTCGGAGTCGGTGACTGCTACTTTAAGAGCGTTAACTCCGATTTTCGGTCATAATTCTCGCCCTAGTCGACAGGCAGTAATAAGTTTAGTGCAAAAATTTGAGTCTACATATTCGTTATGTGATGTTGCCGTGCCAGTGAGACAACGGGTTGGTCGAAGTGTCGAAAATATCGCTGCCGTTGAAACGTCTGTAGTAAATGATCCAAATCAGTCAATTCCACGACGTTCTCAAGAGTTGGGCATCGCCCAGACCACTTTATGGCGAATTTTGCGTAAGGATCTTGGTTTACACCCATACAAGATCAAGCTGACTCAAGAATTGAAGACGATGGACCATTTGAAGCGACGTACGTTCTCCGATTGGGCTCTGGAAAAGATGCGCCAAGACGATCAATTTCATCGCAAAATCATTTTCAGTGACGAAGCTCATTTTTGGCTCAATGGGTTCGTCAATAAGCAAAATATGCGTTATTGGTCGGGTGAAAATCTATATGTGCTTCATGAAACACCACTTCATCCACAAAAAATAACTGTTTGGTGCGGTTTGCATGCCGGCGGCGTCATAGGGCCATATCTTTTTGTCGACGATAATGATCGTCACGTTACTGTGAATGGTAATCGTTATCGCGCCATGATTAGCGATTAATTTTGGCCCGAATTGGAAGATATGGACTTGGACAACATGTGGTTTCAGCAGGACGGTGCCACAATCCACACAGCACACGTTACAATCGATTTATTGAAGAGTAAGTTTGATGAGCGTGTTATCTCAAGAAATGGAGCAGTCGATTGGCCGCCTCGTTCGTACGATTTAACGCCTCTAAACTTTTTTCTTTGGGGTTACGTCAAGTCATTGGTCTATGCCAACAAGTCGACAACGTTGGAAGAGCTCAGAGCCAACATTGAACGCGAAATAGCAGCCGCTTCGGCCGAATTGTGTGGCACAGTCATCGAAAATTGGGTCCAACGAATCGACCGCTGCAAACGTGCCCGCGGTGGCCATATGAACGAAGTCGAGTTCAATTCATAAATGTTTTGATTGTACTTCAACCCGATAATAAAGTTTTTGAAATATCTCAAATGGTCTGCATTTTATTTTGAAAAAAAGTTGACAAGTCCTTATTGAAAAACCTTTTACATATTCAACAGATTGAAAATTTAATGCACTTTTCACATTTCAGAATAGGCAGAAGTCACAAGATGCGAGATCTCGCGAATACGGGGAATGATCAAGCACTGTACTGCGTTTGTCCACTAAAAACTGCTTCACAGATAGAGCACCATTTTTGCACAAACTTTTGTGTCATGTTTAATTCATCATTCAAAATATGTCTTACTGTTCCTTTGTTAATGTTTAATATATCGGAAATCATCCGAATGCTTAGAAGTCGGTGTTTCCGCACAATTTCATTAGTTTTCTAAACGTTTCCTTCAGTCCCACGTCGATCAGAGCGTTCATCATCTTCGGCCTCTCTCCGACCTTCAGAAAACCGTTTGTGCCATGCAAAAGCTCGCGCACGTGACATAACATTATCACCAAACACCTCCTTTAACATTAGTAAACGTTCTGTTGGCGATTTTTTTAATTTGATAAAGAATTTCAAGTTCGGCCTCGCCCGATGTGACTGCGCAATGGAAGGAGCGCAGTCTGTTTATTTAGTTACCACACCTCATATTTTACTTACCCATCACAGAGTTATATAATTATTGGGATATTTGTGATTATTCTTTTAGGAATATTCACGACTTGGTTTTCATATCTCATATTTTCACCGTATCTAGAATATTAAATATTCTAGTATATCTTTGGTCAAGTTTATAATTTGGATAATTCTAGAAAATATTAAGGGAAAGAATCAATGAAGTTTGAAAAAGTACCCATAGAATTAAGAAAAATATAATAAAAATAAAGTTAATATATGCATATTAAACAGACATACATATACTAGGTTCCAAAAATATGTCGTAAGCTTTGAGAAATAATAGTGTGACCCAATATATACATAAAAGTCTTGAAGGTTATTTACAGGCGTGCGTACACAAGTTTTTGGGTGTTTATCATGCTCTTCAAGATTTCCTTGTTTTTTTTTCATTGAGGATATTCGAAAACTTTTGTATAAATGCCACGGAATCCGAGTCAATGTGTAGATTCTTGAAAGTGTTCAAAGATTCTTGGGGCAGAGATATCCTGGCTATTGTGAAAATAATGGGGGATACTTTTAACTCTTATCTGACGATTAGCTTTTGTTGTTTGTTCATAAATTATATTGTTTGTTTGTTTGCTTGTATTTAATAAAAAATAGTGTAAACGCATAATATTTTCTATCTCCGAAACCGTCCATTTGCGGACCCATGTTCATTAAGACTTTTATGCATATATTGGACTATAATAAACCCTTCAAAGTTTGTGACACTTTTTTTTAACACCTTGTCTATAAAGATAATCACTCCTTATTATTATATATAAGATAATATTATTATATTTATATTATAATATTATATAATATACAAGATAATAACTGAAAGTCATACAAGTACATAATTGGTACTTAACAGTACTGCTATACTATGTTCTGTAAATACTAAGATGTAAACCGAAGCTAATTTACTATCGAAGATTGTAGTAATAATTTAGAATTTAAACTTTTCACATAAAGTATGAATGGTTAGTATAAAATTTACATATCCTCCCCTAGGAATTTTACTCCACTTGCTATGCAATCTATTTTTTCTACTATAAGACTTGCTATACTTAAGGACTATTAATTAGCAAACGTTATTTAGTAATAAATTGTAAATATAATTGGCAAACAGTAAGGAACACTAATTAAATTTGGTATGAAGGTCTTAAGTTTAAAGCGCTCATGGCGACTTGTTTCTACGACTTCATCCTTTCATTTCCTAGTAAGCACCACGTTAGGAATGTACTGCAGAGTAGTTACAATTTAACGTAATACTGTTTTGGAAACGCTGAAGAACTTCAATATTAGAATTACTTGCGGTGTCCCACAGCTCGAAGCCGTACGTCCATATTTGTTTTAAAATTTATCTGTAGAACAATAATTTGTAGTTTATCCTATGTTTGGATTTACTTTCCACCAGCCAGTACCATTTCTTGTACTGCAAACTAAGTAACTGTCTGTACAAAGACGGGTTTCTGCGAGTTCAGTTACTTGTATAAACACATTCCGAATACATTATGCTGTCAACGTACTTCAGATGCTGACCATTGAATAAGACAGTAAGCTTCCTTTTCTGTTTCAGAACATAACGTGTGCGATCTTGTTTAGACTGGCCTGCAGTTTCCATGTTCATAAACATTGCATCGTTTTACCCTTGGCAAAGTTTGCTGATGTTTGCTACAAAAAGTAGATAGTAGGTTCTAATACTTTACCTTGCGATATACTTGCCAGTATTTAATGCAAATTTAAGTTTCTAAATAAAATTTAATAGCTTCGTATTTGTTTGTACTATATAAATTCGATTAGATTTGTTCTAAACTTAGATATTTTTTGGGCCTCAGAATAAAATACAGATGTTTCTACATACTCATATACAGTAAAACTGGAAATTCTTGAAAATTCTGAGAAACTTTCTAATTTTTGATTTATAACGAAATATGCTTCACTTTCCAAGAACTTATCGTAGGTATGTACGTAGGATATATATCAAAATATTTAAACACAGTCTGTCTCAGAGAAAACGGACCTTTTTTAAAATAAAAACAAACGCTTACTAACCTTCGGCTTCAATACAACGTTTTGCTTCACTTTCCAAGAACTTATCGTAGGTATGTATGTAGGATATATATCAAAATATTTAAACACAGTCTGTCTCAGAGAAAACGGACCTTTTTTAAAATAAAAACAAACGCTTACTAACCTTCGGCTTCAATACAACGTTTTGTACAGTCAAGAGATGTCCTTCAAGATCGCTATCGATACCTTTTTAATGGAATCGACGTCAGTATAACTCTGTCCTTTCATTGGAATATGTAGTTTGGAGAACAGATAGAAATCACAGGGGGTCAAATACGGTGAATACGGTCAATGGTTGATGGTTAAAATGCCATTCATAGTTGTGATAAGTGTCGAGCGATGAGATGGTGCATTGTCATGTAACAAACGCCAGCTACCATTTTCACGATATTTAGGGCGCAGACGACGAAGACGCTTCATAACACCAAGATAATATACAGCATTGACTGTTTGACTAGTTGGTACAAACTCTTTGTGTACTGTGCCTTTCAAATCATAAAAACCAGTCAACATTGTCTTCACTTTCGACTTCTCCAAACGAATTTTTTTCAGTCTCTCTTCTCTTGGATGCTTCCATTCAGAGTTTGGACGCTTGATCTCTGGATTATATTAAAAACATCATGTCTCATCGCCAGTTACAATATAATACCTGAAGTTTCGTCCTTCGTTGAGTCTTTAATCAAGTCTGTACAATGCTGAATTCAGTTAGCCGGTGTGGTACAAACCTTGCACGAATCTTTCTTAGTCTCAAATGCTGTGTCAAAATGCAATGAATTGAATGTTTGGAAATATTTAATTCCATTCCCACATATCGCAATGAGGATTTCGGTTCATTTCTGATAAATTCACGCACAAGTTCGATGTTACTTTCCATCACCACAGATTTTTTGCACCATCGTCATTTGTGTCCGTACGACCGTCTTTAAATCGTTTATATCACTCTTACACACTCGTACATGATAAACGCGCAATACCATACACTTGTTTCATCAAATTAAACGCTTCAATAAATGATTTACCGAGTTTAAAACAGAACTTGATATTTGCTCTTTGTTCAAAATTCATTTTTCGACCAGTGCCAAATACACAGTGTTACATTATGCCCAATTCCTTTCTTTCTAGTGATGTAAATGTTATGATATTTTGACATAATGTTGGTGAAAGATCTACCTTGCCGACGCGTATTTTTTTAATAGATAGTGCCATTAAGAATTACTATTTTAAAAAAGTTCCATCTTCTCTGCGACAGACTATGTGTAAACAAAGATTGTGTGTGATAATTTACTGTAATTAAAGTGCACCTCATAAATTTATCGGCAATTAAAAATTATTCATTGTAATAAAATCATTTTTAAATGTTCGTTATGTAAACCAAATAGGTGAACTATTGTTCACCTCGTTCACTCGTTAAATTGAATGTTGGCAGTTCCAATAAGCCTCATAACTATTTTAAAAAATAAAAACAAAAAGAAATTCAAAAGCATGCTTATATCTAAATACTAGTAATAGTCTTCGATGACATTTTTCAAATAAAATTTCGATGATGCTACCTTAAAACTACTTCATTAAAATTCATATTTTCAACGAGAATATTTCTTACCATGTTAGAATTACGAAATGATTTTTTAATGTTGAAAATTGTTTTTGAATTTTTAGATTTAAAAAGCTGATAGAAAAGGGTATTATGCAATTAATGCGTATGCAACATTTTCGTCAACATCTACTTAATTTGGCAATCACATATGAACAGTTAGCTAAAGGGATTCCTGTTAACAAATTTCGTGTAACAGGGTAGTAGTTCATAAATAAGAGAGCAGAGCATTTTAAAAAGGAATCGCATTTTACATTAAAATGTTCAACCTCGTGTGGAAAGCTGCTTTAAGAAATCGATTGGTATTGTCACAAAAGATTCAGCTATCAGTGAAACATGCCATGCTATTGAAAAATTCTAATTTATCCGGTTTTTACATCGTATATACGTTGCAGAATTTTTTTAAAAAATGCTCTCCGATGAGACTCGAATCGAAATTTAAAGTAGGTTTCATTTAATATTAATTTCTATAATGCAATGGCATGGTAATAGATATAATAGACTTTAATTCGAGACTTATCGGAGAGCAAGAATTTTTTTTCGAAACTTTCTGCAATATATATGTATATATACACACGATGCCAAAAGCGGTAAAAAATGTTCGTGGATCCGGACTCGGATATCACCGATCTGTTTCGAATAGTAGAACACGCCCGATATGCATGAGATCGTGACTTCAAGCCGTCAATTTTTCACATATATTCGATATTAAAAGCTAGAAAAATTTAAATTTTCTGTTTCACATAGTAAAATCGCCACGCTATTATTTAGAAAAGCCTAAAATTATATCTATATAAAATAAAAGCTAACCATGAACTCTTTTCTTTAATTATAATAGAAGAAATAAGAATTTACAGCTCCTTTCGGATGTATAGATACTAATAATTAATGTTTGGCTAATGGTTAACAGTGCCAAACAGAAGAACCATTGGACCATTATTTTCAACGAATGTTAAAAGCACTTGTAAATCAATGAACCCGTACTCATCAATAATTTGGAATTAACAACCGATTGGAGAATTTCCCTGCAAAGTTTCTAGATCCGCAATTGTAAATTACTTTTTTTCCACACATGAAGAAAAAGATTTTTTAAACAACATGAAGAAGAATTTGGTGGTAGTATTAGAGAAATTTGTGCCAAGACAGTCTCTCAACAATTTTCAACTGCTTTAAAGCACAGTATTCGTACGTATGTATATATATCAAGGGGGTTAGATTTCGACCATCTGCTTTATCTTGTAAAAAAATGACCAGATTTATGCATATAACATTAAGATGCTAAACGTTTTTAGATATTTGTATTTCTGTATCTTTTCTACACTAAAAATGCAGTATTTATATTCGTCTAACAAGATTGCATTAAAACTTGTTCAGACAAGTTAGAAAACAATAACGATGTCAAATCAATCAACTTTATTCAATCAACAATATTCGGTAATTTATATATATATTAGGTTTGTGCATTTTAGTTAAGTAATATATGTATATAAATATATATATATATATATATATATATATATATATATATATATTACATACCCAACTAAATAGAAAAATTTAAATAAATTACGGATACGTACCGAATGCTTCAAATTTCCTGTTCTCTTTCCATATTTCCTTTGATGTCCGTACGGCATCCAAATACAAATGTTTTGTTTTCATTCGAAGTTATAGCTATGATTATTACTGTTATTATTTACAAATTAAATTAGAACATGTGTAAATCAATATACAAATTTCAATTTGAAAATATTTTCTCTCAACATGTATAGCTAGGTACGCTCAAATATATTACATTTGGTAAAGCATGTGCATGTAGCAGTTTTATACCGCATATGTAATGTTACATAATGCTATTACTACAACAGTCAATATATTTAAAATAAATTCCATTCAAGAAATCGGAATAAACATGTAAATTAAAAAAAAAACGTTAACATTGAATTAAAAGTATTGGAAGAGTGGTTACTTATTAAATAGTTAAATCCAGATAATTATAGTGTAAATTATTTGTAATTATCTTTCAATTGATTTTTATAAATTTAGCTGCATAACCCCTCACCTCTAAATCGAGAGTTTTAATTCACCTATAATACATGCAGGTAAAATACACAACAGCCATACAGATGAGTCATAGAGATATCTATACTCAAAGCAAGAACAAGAAAGAAGACACTACAATTACAAGAAAGGAGTAAATAAATGTAAAACATGTAGTAGATATTTAAAAAATTTATTAAAAAAAGATATTAACACAATAACAAAAGAGCCGATATCTGAAGAATTAAAATAGCAAAGGATATACATATATATGATTTAAAAAAGAACTCTAGAGGATGCCAGACGGAGTATTTTTTTACGATTAAAATAAATACAATATTTTATAATCAGATAACCACAAATAAAAAAGATAAAGAAAATTCAAGAACAGTTTTAAAAACAATCTCTATCTGAAACTTTTGCGATTCAGAAGTAGAAGTCCTTGTAGATCAAAATTGGGGAAAATTTATATATTATAAAAGGTATAATGGATTAAAAAATGAATTTAAATTTATTTCTAAGACAATATCTTAAACAAAGTACACCGAAACTACCAATTCAATTTTTGGAATTTGAAATTTTATATAAAGATAAAAATACTTTTGCCTGACAAATACTGCAATTACGTCAATCGTCAATATGATGCCATTAATAGTAGATTCATTACAACAAGATGAGTTCTTGTAAGTAAACTCAACATCGAAGGTTCAAGTCTTTTTAAGTTGGTAGCTATCCTCTCTAATGTTTTTCCTGTATCGATAATTACTCTAGTGAATCTTCGAATAGATTCGTAACGGCCAATAGTTAGACGAGTGCCCTGAAAATTTGTTTGCAAATCAACGTTGTTTAATTGAATAGTATTTGAATTTGTACAAAGATCGTTTTATTTATTGACAGATGTATATCAACCAGAAAGACACAAACATATCCGACATATACTCTTCTTATTCAAGTTATTAGTTCAATTTACGGAGAAAATGCAGGGGAGAGTACAGGTCAGAAATGTTTCTTTTCCGATTTCAAAGAGTCACGATAACATAAACGATTCTCGATGTTTGGGAAAAGCATCGGACTTTGATAATGAACATCTGCATGCTTTAATTTATGATGATACAGGCCAAGGAATGGCCATATTATAATGGATTGTACCAATTGACCAAAAAGAATTAATAAATTTTGAGTTTCAGAAAATGCTACGAACTTCATCGACTTGATATATATTTCGAGAAACTTAATCAACAAAACACATTTAAACCTCAGTACGCACAACTTTTAAATTGCTTATCAGTCTAAACGCTATAGATTTACTAATTTATTTTTTCCTAAATTGTAAATATTGCTGATTAATATGATCACATTGGTTTTAAAGCAGGTTAGACGTAGAAAGTCGTTACAGAAGCATATAATATATTGGAAAGTATTATTTCGTATCCAAAGAATTAATTTTTAGAAGATGATGGTGTCCAATATAGCAAAACTAAGATTAACCATTGTTAGATGATGTAAGAGCAACTAGTACTCATTTAAAAATTGAATTTTGTTCGCTACTGAAAGGATGGAGTTGGTGTGACTTTTGGTATGATTTGCATTTACCGTTATTATAACAATGTGACATCTAAACACCTAAATTAAATTCTGGGGCACAGGAATCAAATTTATATATATATATATGTATATATATATATATATATATATATATATATATATATACGAGGTACGACAATTAAAATACTGCGCTCCTTCCATTGCGCAGCTGCATCGGGCGATGCTGTAAGCGCATTGCTGTGCTTGATCGTCTCCGTATTCGCCAGATCTCGCGCTATGTGACTTCTACCTGTTTCAAAGGTGAAAACTGCATTAAAGGGAACACATTCTCAGTCTGTTGAACATGTAAAAGCAAAAACGTTGTAGAAGAGGCTGACAACTGATGAACTACATCATTATTTTGAACAATGGAAGGACATATACAGCGATGTATAGATAGGGGAGAAGAGTATGTCGAAGGGGATAAAAAGTTATATGTAAGTTTATTTGCAATAAATAACATTTCTCGCACCACCACACCTCGTTATATATATATATATATATATATATATATATATATATATATGTACATATATTGATTTGCATGAACAGGTTAAGAAGAAAAGAAAAGCACCTATCTCACTGTAACTTAGGGTACAAAATCGAAACTGTTAAAACTTAGAAGACTTTCGATATTAAGCCCAAAGACCACAAAACCGAGAACATTGCAAAAAATTATAAAAAGGACTGCAGTCGGTTATAGCAAGGAAAATACTGACAAGGTCTTATTTAGAATCCCTTAACTACCGACAGGAACCGAACAGTTAACTTATTTCATTTGCTCAAAAGACAATGGCATTTTGAGTAATTGAATTTGATTAATCAAACGGAAAAAACTGCTAAGAATGCAACCCAAATACCGTCAAATGACACAAAGAAACACTAAATAGACAAATTGTCAATTAATATTAAAGAACATGACTTATTCTTTATCTCAACATTAGTATACATATATTACATCAGAAGAAATATTTAACAGCATAAGGTAACTATTAATATCCCATAGCATTGACGGTCTCAAATGCTTTAGAATCCGCATCAAATAAACACGACCAATATCTAAAAATGGTTGCTAAACCACGACTTAAGAAATTGTACCGACATTGATTTGATGCTATTGTGTGCCTATGGAAGCTCTAGATGTTAGAAACTATTGGATTCGGAAAGAAATTTTGTTTTTTTTTGTTGGTTGTATTTTTATTGAGCCAATTTACTTTCTAAAGATCACTGCCATTATATATTTTGACAGTTCACATTTCGAAGTCTATTTATAAAGGAAAAATTTTTTTCGCTCTTTTTTTATTGTGATTTTAAAAATGGAAAATATAAGGAAGCATTTTCGTCATAAATTTCAAATGAAAATTGTGCGAAGTATATTGAGAGAATGTCAGTGCCTAAAACTCGAAAAAATTTCGTTCTGGTAATGTCGATGTTAAGAAGGAAATAATGAATGAACCCAACTGATTTCAGCAAAATAAAGATATCGATTCTGCACCGAATAATAGAAGAAAATACAATGTGGTAAAATTTATCTTGGTTTCATAGCAATGCTTGATATTTGGTTCCATTTGTTCCTTTACAGAATCCTCTAAATGGAAAGACATTTAATTACAAGGACGTTAAGAATCACCTTAATTTTTTTCAAATAAATGAAATTTTACGAACAGAGATTCATGCTACTACCACAATGGTGGAAAAGTGTATGAGACCAAAGTAATCAATATGCAATATAATTGAATAAGATATTTATACACTATAAAAGGATTTTTTTCGTGTCCATGAAAAAAATTTATTTCCAAATAATCCAATCCAACCCAGCAGTAGAATTATTGATATTCTATGACATTGTACCATAAACTCAGAACAATGTTCATAAATATAATCACCTATACAGTATTGGTATTATCACCAAACAGTTAGCATCAGTGTTAATCTGCTTGTAATATTTACAACTTCATAGAACTAGTGAACTCCATAAATTAATCTTCCACACATAAGTGTGGAAGATTAATGTATATTTGCTTATAAATTATTTTTCTGTACTCGTATGTGCACCACCAGAAATTATCCGTTCTCTAACGCAGAATTTTTGAGTTAATCGAACTAGTTTGTGCAATGATATAAATAAGTACGGTTACAAAAACTAGTTACTGCAGTACGATATCCTATCATTATTTCTGTTTTAAATGAATTTGCATTAATTCGTACTAGACATTTATTTAAATTACGTCATTAATGTTATTTATTCATATTAAAGAAACAAACGTATTTTAACATGTACAAACTGTTGGGGTTTGTAATTGATTTGAATGAAAATACAAATATTGTCATCAAAAATAATCCATTTTTCGACATACATAAATGATTACTAATAATTGCCATGAACATGAAACTGACAAATAGTTATATAATAATGTAATAGGTAACTAAATTAATACTTATAAATATTTAATAAAGAACAAATATGTACGCTTATCAATTTAATTTACAAAATTTATTGATACTAGTTCCAGAGAAAAAATCTATAAACATAAACAATTGAAGCTGTATTTATTTATTTACTAATTAAAAACATGCGCTATACAATATGTTTTGTCTAAAAAGCAAATATATTTCAGAGATTATATGCTTACAGAAGAAAGACATAAGAACATATTTTCCATATCGAATTTTTAATTTCGTTTATGGAATACATTTATGGCTGCTAAAATTGCTAAATAAATAAAATGAAAACGTATCTCAAGTTATTATCCAACAAATACGTCCAAACTTAATAATAGTTATCCTCATTTTTATATTATTGAACTTAATTTTAATTATTATATTTGGCAGTTCTAATTCCTTTTCTGAAATCATATGTTTGATACACCTTGTTTTCAACAAAACTCTCAGCCTGTGATTTTAGTATAAAATTGGCAACGTTGACAAATATTAATAATATTTTTTAACTGAAACTATGACAATCGTTGTCTAAGATTTCATTAATTATTATTTATAGATCGTGTGTAAATAATAATTAATATGTATATACCCAAATTTATTTTACACAACTAGACGATAGTGGAGATGTTTACACTTTAACAAAAAATTTGCAACGTACTTGATACCTTTGGTTAAAACGAACAACAAAATCTACAACGTATTGAGAACAAGCACATTTGCATAGCAAAATCAAATCCACCTACTTTGTTAACAGAACAATGTTGATATATTGTATTAAACGAGGTTTAAGAAAAGTAACATATGTACATTTGTTTACTAGGAGCATTATCTGCCATAGTTTCTAATTATTAAGAAAATTGTCTCTGATGAGTTATTTAAAGGTTATTTAAAGGTTATTTAAAGTTATTTAAAACGTTGGTGCACACAAAATTTTTCTTGTATCAAAACTGTATCCTTGTACCGAACTAAGAATAGCTTACAGTAACTGATCCAATAATTATTTAAATGATAGAAAAATTTTAAATTTAATCTTTTTTTCGAAAGAATCTTAGCTTTATTAATCAGGGTACATTAGTTGCCACAACTATGAAAGTCAGACAATCGAAAGTCCTCATAACTTTATTGTAAATAAACTATATCCAATTCAAATTGGTTCATGGGTGGCATTATCACGATGAAGGGCTGTAGATCTATGACACAATTACTGTATGAAGATATCGTATGATTACATAAGAAATAGACTCTCCAGATTATTATTATTTACTTGGCCGAATAAAAAATAATATTTATAAATATCAACTCCATAATCATAACGATTTGATCTAAGTAATTCGATACAAAGGTTAAACAATTGCAAAAGAATAACTTGTTTTCAAAAATATGAAGCGAAGAAAAAATTATGTTTGGAACATGATAGTGGATGTTCCCAACATTTATTATATATTATTTTCTCGAAATACAATATAATTTTTAATTAATATCGTTTTTCTTATACTCTGAAACTTTTAAGTTATGCACGAATATTCAATATATATCACTAATTTAAAACGCCATTGAAAGTGTTTCCAACAGATAGGAAAACTAAACAAAAATATGGTTTCAATTATTTTAATACACTATACAAAAAAATGTGTATAATGTTGTATACCTACTGTCTAACGATTATCAAACAATCATGAAATTAAAACGTTTTAGCAAATATTATAGCTTCTCAATAAAATGTATTCTTTTCATGCGTAGTCCTTAGCATTCTTTCCATATTTAAATTAATTCAGCTAGTATCATCAACAAGGTTGTTTGATACTTATTTTACGCATCATTAACACGTTTAAGGTTTATTACTTTTACTCAAAAGTTCATATTAAATGAATTTAGTTGACGATTGGAGGGGATCGTTTTCGATGAAGCTTAATTCTCTTTACTATTGAATTACACAGGGTGTAGACGATATACCTCGACGTATGTTAATATATAATAGATACGAAAGAAAGCAAATTAAATCTACAAGAACTTTTATTCTATCAGAACTTTAATTTTTGCAGAAATTTAAGAACAAAAACTATCAAATACGGTCCTGTATGCAAATTGAATCTAAATAAACACATATTTTATTTGTTGACCACTCAAGAACATGTATTTCTTCACGTTCACGAAAAATTCTCTTTCATATTTCAGTAATGTAAGTTTGTAAATTATTTACAAATGTGTTTGCTTTTTGTGCGAAAAGTTTTATAAACATGTATTCATTTATTATCTGGGCATAGAGATTCCGAGAATTTTTTATGTGTCAATTGTTCTGTTGTTTGTTTAGCTAATAAGCCATTAACCTTTGTAGCAAGCCATTGACTTTTGTAACTTCAACGCTAAAGTTTGTCATGAAATAAATACGATATCAAGTTTGTAAATTTTAAAGTTTTTCAGTGATATAGAATTTGTAGTTTAAAATTATTTTCCACTACAACGGATATAATTATTTAATAATATTTCTGATATTAAATTCACGACAAGAAATATTAAACTATTGGGGAACGATTTTCGAATTTCCCTTTACAACAATCAAAACTGTGCGCCCAATATTCTAAGTGGCTTTTCATGGCTTTCATGATTTCGGTGTAATGTGCAGCGATCTCTCAAACTGTATACCGTTTGTAAGATTAAATCACTTGAGGAACACTTCCTGAAAACCGCCCTTTGTAAATAGGCTATGTCTAAGGCTTTTGAATCCATAAAACATATCTTAAACGCTAGAAACAAGAGAATTACTAAGGCACAAAATCCTACAAATAAACTGTAAATACAGAAACCATGGTCTATGGATGGATGTTAATTAGCTTGTACTATTCTCAGAAGTTAATTACATTCTGTAAAGAAAGTAATGTAAAAAAATTAAAAAATAGAAAGTAATAATATCAATATTATAATATATTACCTTGTAAGGTAGATTCGCATCACCGATTTGAAGCATGTGAAAAAAAAGCAGGAATGTATGTATCTATTTTAGAAGATAGTATTGATATATAGATGTGTAGTGACCAAAAGGGCACATTACTTTTTCCGGAAGTTGTATATAACATCTAAACTAAATGTCAACTGTTCTGCAAAACTTTTATTTAAAAGTTGTCACTAAAAAACTTTTAAACAAAACTTGTGTCCCAAAACTTAGTCGTTAGTATTTATTTCAGGTGCTCTAATTGTATAAATATATTTCAATAAATTATATTTGCAATAAAATTATAAACCGATATAGATTATATTTCATTGCTTTTTCATAAGCCCACAGTAATCGACAGTTTTGTAAACTGATTTACTAAATGATAGAATATTTTCTAATACAAATCTAAAGTTTAATATCTAACGACATAAAATACTGACATTTTTTTTATAATTTTGTTTTCAATGTAATCCATCTTAACAGATATACGTCACCTGTACTGTAATTACTTCACATTCATAAGACAAACTACTTCTATTCTGGTCGTTAAAATAGGCATCAAGCTCCTCTTACAATTGGTTTTCATCTTCAAAATCATGTTCTCGTAGGTACTTTTTCAAATTTTTAATCTAAAAGAAGTTGAAGGGAGGCAAATCCGAACTACATAGATGATTCCTTTTTGATATCAACCTAGAAGTTTTTGGTTAATAATCATACACATTACCATTATATGCCAAAGGGGACTACTACGTACAAATATTACTCATCTTATTGAAGTCTTCTTTGGCATGTATTCAAGAAGATTAACTTTCGCTTAGCCGAGATTGTTTTGATCGATATTTCACATTAAATATTATATAATATAATTTCATTTCCATATAATGCAATTATTCGCTCGTTAATAATTTTAGAGAATTCCGTTCTTCTGTAAAAAATTTGATAACACTGTGTTTTTTTACTTTATAAAGTTGAATAAATTAGAGTAATTTAACACATTAGTAGAAAAATGTTGTTTCTATCATAGCTAGATAGATTTTTTGAACCCCCCCCCCCCTACTTAAAGGTCACAGCAACTCTAGAAATGTTTATCATAAGTACATAATACAGAGGTAAAAGACTGTGTTAGGACAGGGAAAAGCATTGTAATGATATTGTATTTGGATATACTTTTTTATAGCAAAAAAGATGTTTTTTGAAAACCTGTTACTTATAATTATATAATTAAAAAGTGTCCAATTTAGGAAAGTTATTATTTACAGAGACAATACGTTATTGTTCTAATCTCTAGACAACCCACTCCATATGTTGATGAATAATATATTCTCCAACAATACTAACGAAAAATTTAGTTTAAAAACTAGAAGTTTAGATTCTAAATAAACGGCTATTACATACTCCATTTAAATATTAATGATTTCTACTCTCATGCTCATTTTTAATAATAATCAACATTTTACCCATTTAATTCTTACATAAATGTAGGTGTAGAAGCACATCATACATTTTTTAATTATTCCAGAGTTTATAATCACATAGTACATGCTGTAATTAATTTTGAATTGAAATCCTCTGGTTGGCTGGACTATTTAAAACATGAAACATCTCAGACGTGGGATAATTATTTTCCATGTTTCGTAAAAGCCATTCAATGGCACTTTGATAATCACATTGATCCTTAATCCAATTCCATTTTTAACAGACACGTTCTAATTTATCGCTTCAATTACACAAGTGCATTGTTTCATTTCTAATAATTGTGCATATCTCCTTTATAATTACGTATTTCCAAATTATAACACCTGCAAATATTTGTTTTGCTTTTGCTAGCTAGTATGACTTTAAATGTTCGTACGAGTATTTAACGGCTGAGAAATTTTTTAAATCAGTATTTCATACATCACTTTTTGTTAGAGACAGAAACTTTTTAATATACTTAGTATGTGACAATATTTAATGTGTTTCACATTACACACGGCTATTTGAATATTTTTCTAAATTTAAAAAAAGATTTTTATTGGAATCAGTATAAATGTTACTGATGTACTTGTAGCAGAGCTAAACTTTTATATTCATTTTCATGATATTAGTTCGAATTTCGTCTTTTAGTGAGATATGACAGAAGAAATAGAGCTGGAAGTGTTTTTATATTAAATATACATAAAAACTTTATTATTGATGAAATTTCATCTAGACAGCTATGAATACTACTTAATATTCCTTGACAGTTTCTAATATTAGATATAAATTCGAACACGTACTACCAATTATTACTAAACAATCAATTTTATAAGAAAAAATAGTGAAATAATAAATATTTTAAAAGCAAAATGGTGATATTACATTTTATATATTAAAAGAGTAATATTCCACTTACACTTACAGTGAATTTTTGTAACAAAAGTTGTTTATTCCATTTATACAAGTATGTGGCATTGTGTATATTTGGATTTTCGACCATTGAATATAATAAAACACTTAATTTATATTTAACGACGTTTCAGAGGATTTTTTCAATTATTTAATTGTTAATTCCAAAATTCAAAGATTGGATGAAATTAAATTAATTAAACTATAACAAAATGTCACTAGTAGTCAAAGCCTTTAAAATTTCACGAAAATATAGTTGAAACTACTGAAAAAAAATTTATAGGAGCAATTATTTGCAAAATTTTTACACGTCTGATCGCTTCGAAAAACGAACGAATTCTCTCCTGTTTGTTTCTTTTTTTTGATTTGTTACACTTGTCACCGTTAGATTGATGGGAAAATCTTCACGCAATAAGTGCCACAACACTTGGCGGTTCTTCTTTCAGTCAACCTAATCATCGAGCCATTAATTTTGTTTTCCTCTTTTAAATGTATTAAACTGATTTTCTTATTGCATTCCAATTTGCTTTATGCTGTTTAGAATTAAATTCCACATTAAATCTTTACTTCTTAATATTTTCAAATAACATTCTTAAATCACTAATGCCATCTATCAGACATTTTGATACAGCTAGATATATCCATTCTAAGTATGGTTTAACGATTCTCATAATATAATCGTTATCACTGACGTTTATTTACGTCACCTTATCTATGGTTGAACATATCACTCACTTAAACTGCTAATTATGAACGAAGTTCTATGGAAATTGTATATTAATGGGTTCTTCTCCATTATTATTATTATCTTCTCGCATTATTCAATTATTTTAGGTATCTTTTACTATTAACTATTTCGCCTAGATTATATGTATTCTTACACAATATTATTTTAGATATATACAGTTTGTTTCAAAAAGAATATGCGTACTTCCAATGCATGTATTTATTAAACTTTAAAACATACGAATCTGAAACTTTACACACATATTTACGAACCTCTCAAGTTTGGATTACAGATGTTCAATATGTCCTCCATCAGCGACACGAACAATATCACATCGGTACTCAAATTCATCCCACACTCGGGCAAGCATGTCCTTCGTCACTGATGTTATGGCAGTACGGATCCGCTTCTTCAACTCTTCCAGGTTCTATGGAAGTGGTGGTACATAAACGTTGTCTTTAACGAAACCCCACAGGAAGAAGTTACAGGGTGTCAAATCCGGTGACCGTGGAGTACAGCTGAGACATGCTAAGTCTCAGCTGGGCTCCTTGATGACCAATCCAACAGTTCGGTAGAGTTTCATTCAGATATTCACGCACTTGGCGACTCCAATGAGGGGGTGCGCCGTCTTGTTGAAAAATGAAGTTGTCTTCGTGCAGCCTCGGAAACAACCAGTTTTGTAACATCACAAGATACTGCCGACCGTTAACCGTGTTTCCATCAGAGAAGAATGGGCCATAAACGAATGATCGGGATATCGCACAAAACACATTGATTTTAGGCAAATCTCGTACATGTTCAATGGCGAAAGTGTTATCATTGTCAATAGCATCATGAATCTCGTTACAAAATGCCACACGTTTCCGTTTGTCATCAGGACGCAGAGCTTGTAACAACTTGTACGGCTTCATAACCAACCGAGGTGTCAAAACACGCCAAATTGTTGTTGTAGGCAATTGTAACTCCCGACTGGCACGACGAGTTGATTTTGAAGGATTACGTTGGAAAGCAGTTTGAATTCGTGCAATATTTTCTTCAAAAACACGAGGGCGGCCAGGACTCTTTCCTTTACGTACACATCCTGTGTCTACAAACTGTCGATACCATCTGCGAATGTTCCACCTATTCGGAGGATCGATTTGGTACCTAAACCTGAAACGTCTTTGCACTGTAATCACGGAATTGCACTTCGCAAATTCGAGAACACAAAATGATTTCTGCTGCGGAGTAACCATTTTAATCATATGACGGTTACCAAGAAAAACAGAAGACGACTGACATCTAGCGGCTATTAAATAAACTAGACTATGTATTCGTTTCTCCAATAGCCAGACAAAATAATACTTTGTAACACGTATATTCTTTTTGAAACACACTGTATTTACTTTTAACTTGTTATTAAAACAGACAAATTGATTTAATGGTTTCTAATTCCGATAAATTTACTAAATTGCATTGGCGAACCTCTGAACTATATATAGTAGAAGTGTTTTTGTCTGTTATCATTCTGTAATTAGATTGTAGAATGTGAGTCTTGCAAAACGAGGAAAATCTTACAGTTTTCAAGATATGTGGAAGCATCTCACTGTTAATCATATTCAGAACAAATTAATTGAAATATAATTGTACCTATCCTTTTAAAAAACAAATTGACGTTTCTTATACTATAATGTACATATTTATATATATGCATTTAATGTTTATACTAAGAATAATAAACTTTTTATGTACTGAATTAATGTGTATAATTGCATTACCTGTGATTCTGACATCACACCACATGGTCTAAACATTTATGTGTCATAACATAATGCATTTTATATTTACATAAATGCTTAATTTTCGAACATAACGAATTACTTTAATTTTATTTGAATAACAAACAATTAGCTTCTTACATCCACTATGCTACGTGGGTCAAGTTCTTTAATTTAATTGGTTATAGTGCAAATATAAAGCGGTACAGCGTACTAAATATGACGAGATATGGTCGCACTTGTCGAGATGTGTTAAACAATGCAATAGTTCTTGCATTTAAGTTACTAAAATAAAATAATATGTTACAGTTAAACGTACTGGTAGTTTTATGAATAACTCTACAAGGTAATATCTCAAGATCCTAACGCGATAGAGAAATTTTAAAACTAGTTTAAGGATCATGATACAAAACGCATAGGATACACATTAAATTAAATTAAATTTCATATACTCAAAATAATTCGTTCATTATTGATTTTTTAATAATTGTTTGTACAAATTTGGTCCCGCCAATCCGCCTGTTTCAATTACAAATACATTAAAAGTGTTCAATGATGTTTTTATTCAAATCTATAATAAATCAGTTGCTGATGTCAATTCCCATAGTATTGACATTGCGGATCGTATTATGACTGTTATAAAGTAACAATTCCATGAAGAAACACTGATTGTAAATCAATATTGATACCCTGTACGTAGTGTTTTAGAATAAATAACATTTATAATAATATAAGTTTCTTTAATAATATATTAATCTAGTAAATGCATTTATATTTCTTTTGAAACCATTGAGAAATAAAAAGAAACCATTTGGTGCTACATTGAGAAGATACGATGAACGGTTTGTCAATTACTGTTTTATTTCAGTGGCCCACTTTGCGAGAGAATGTGGAACAACCGTTACAATTTTTGAAAAGTATATGTATGAATTCAGCTTCATCGCTTACTAAATCTGTAAAAATAGCTTGCTACTAATCGACACAATTTTTTGAATGAAAATAAGTATTTTATACATTATTGAATGAAGCTCAACACGCATATAGAAATAATAAGTTTACTGTAGCTGTCATAATATGTAGTTCCAGTGGTATGGTTGATGATCGTTACTTAGATTTAAAAAATGATAAATTACTGGCAACATGAGATTCGAATAAGACTTTTCCCTCTAGAAACATTACTTTTTTAATATATACTCGTACATATGTATACCTACCTAAAAGTATAAATGTTGTACATTCAGGTAGCTATATATCAAATTGTTCCACCTATATATATGTATGTATGTATATACTGGAAACGACATGATTACAAAATCAATAACAAACTTGCAAAAAAATTATTACGTGAAATTTGCGTTATTTTATGTTGAAAAAATATTTTCGCGTAAAAGCAAGCATTAAAACCTATTCGCTCGGGTCAATTGTAGGAAAAGTTGTAGAAGTATATTCAGTCAGCTAAAAACACTGGTTCTTCAGTCAGTATTCATATTTTCCTGTCTGAAATGTATCTACAAAAGTGAGAATTAATATTTTTTCCAATTTTGACATTCACAACTATACTACCAGACAGCGGAAGGATTTGGTACTACCCAAAATAAACATGGAACGAACCAAGACAAGTATTTATTGTGTCGGCATCAAATTAATTAATGAGATCGAAGAATGATTTTCGAAGGTGTTAGTGGAAAACGCCTTCTTTTCTTTGGAAGAATTCTTAAATTAGTATTACTTTAGAAAAGAGATAGTTCAGGAAAAGTTTCTGTACCTTCGCCGAAATGAAAGAATTAAGAAGTCTAGTGATTTGATACCAAATTTACAAGTTATTGTAATGTACCACATAAATATTAATGCAGAATCAAATAGAATATACAAATCCTTAACTTCACTTCTTCTAGTTGATATTGTGTTATATTATTACAAAAATTAATTCGGTGCCTTATTATAAGTCACCACAGAACGTTTGCCAATCGTTAACATGGTATTGTTTAAACACAAAAAGATTGATTTGAAGGATTTCGCACACTAGAATTACTAATTTCAAAAAATATTTTTATATCCTCTCCATAAGGGAGAACTGAGCGGTGTAGATCGAGTACGGAGTTTGTTTTTCGTACAGGTGTTTTTTCGCCGTGTTTTACCAGGTGCGACACTTTGAAATTGTCTGCTGATGATGACAACTTGGTTGTCGAAATACGTATACAGAATTACAAAAGTTAATGTGGAAAGGGGTTAAATATCAACCTTAGTGATTCAGTTATACTTTACAAATTTCCCTTTGCACTGTCAAATAATTCGAAAATATCATACTTAATGCTTGCCCATAGAACATTGTATATATATATATATAGAGAGAGAGAGAGAGAGAGGTGTAGGGTGTGAACTTTGACACTGTTCTTTACTGCCGTGTATAAATACATTCCAGTCCCTCTTGTTTTTCGTCATAGTCCTTGCTTGTAACAGAGTTAGCCCTCTTTCCATCTTCCTTTCTATTTCACACTATCGTCCCACGCTCTCCTAGGCTTTCACTTAGATCTCTTCTCGTGTCCTCTTGATTCTCATGTTTGTTTAACTAATCTATCGTGTCTAAACCATTTATGCTGTTGTTCTTCGATTATTTTTAATACAGATTCCACGTTCAGTCGTTTCCTTATTCCCGTATTTGGTATTTTATTTCTCCTGGTAACAGATATTTCATCTCTATAGCCTGTATTCTGTTCGTTATAGCCGACGTTAGAATCCAGGTTTCACATCCAACAGTGAGTATTGGTACGAATACAGTTTTGTAAACTATTGATTTGGTCTTCTCTAAGATCTTCCTTTTCCATATTAATGATTTTCTTAGATTGTGATACATCGTTATCCAATCTTGCATTTATTTCTGCATCGTGATGTACTTTGCTGTCAACGTTTATCACTATATATTTAAACGTCTTGACTTGTTCCTATTTCTTACCATTTAACATGATATTTGCTTGGGAACTGCCTCGGTAACAGAGAGAGGCAGTTGGACGTGGTGCTCATCCTTATCTCAGACTATCATTTGCTAGAATTTCTTCAGATTGTTTGTTGTCCTTTCTTATATAATTCCTGCTCCTTTCCTATCGACTCATTATTGCTGCTATTTAATTATCCCCTGCATTTCTCGTTTCCTATGTCGTTTGCACTTTAGGCCTTGGAATTCGATCAAAGAGTTTTCCTAAATCAATAAAACTCTGGTAACTTTCAATATTGTTTTTCAGGGACCTGGTGATTTGTTTGAATGTAAAAGTATGGCCGTTTATACTAAACGCCTTTCTAATGTCACTGTGTGACTGCTCTTGTGGCTTCTAGAACATTATCTAACTGTATTTCTTCTACAATTGGATCTTCTGTGTCGTCATCTCCTTCTTTCCTATTTTCAGCAATAAAAGATCTTCGAAATATTATTTTCATCTAGCCTTTACGTGATTCTCTTCGTTAAGTATATTTCCATTTTTGTCCTTAATTCGTTTGATCTTAACTTGTTGTTGTTGCTCCTACTCTTGCATTCTTGAGAACTCGAATTCCTCCCAGGAGGTTTCATAGCCATACTTATAATGTTTTCGACTATCTTTCTTTGTTTCTTGTATTTTGTATCTATTTTGCGGGCCTTCTTCTATGTATTGTTTACATTTATTCTTTTTGAGTTTTACATCGTACCTAATTTTATCTGTTTACCACAATGTCCGCTTTGTATGCCTATTTCTATTTCTTATGCTAATTGTACCTCCTTGGCCATATCTACTAAAATATTTCTAAACCAGATTCCAACTTCCACATTTTGTTCTGTTATTTAATATAAATAACGGAAATATACATATTTGGTTTATATTTTCAAAGTAAATGTAAACAGAATTTTCATATTCAGAGTTAAAACACCAAGAATGATAATTTAAATACAATTCTAATCCAGTTTTATATAAAAATAACTTTATTATACAACACAATTACTATTAAGTGCTTATCTCTCACATGATTTATCGTTGTGGTATTATGTTGCCATTGCATTGATACCTCTGTCAACTCCTTCCCACAATCTAGTTGTAGGCATCCATGTAATTTAATTAAAACAGACTCGGGTAAAATTATTTCGTAGCTTCAGTTCTATTTATACATCTTAAGAGAAGACTCAAAAAACTCAAAACGTTTTTAAGTGTATGACCTTAGTATAAATTTGTTTACATTAATATGATAAAAATCGGATTAATTAAACTAATTAAAATATATGTTTTTTAGCATTTTTTATAAGTACTTATAGAACTTTAATTTACGTTTTCTGAAAAAATCATCTGATTTCTTTTTTCAGCGAGATCCTCATATAAATGATCCTCTATAAATTTAGTAGGACACTTAATTTGCCATAAATTATTCATGAAAGCAAATGTTTTGCCATGCATTTTTTTTTATAAAAGTCAACATAGTCTACTAACTTGATAGTAGAATGCAGATACAATTACGATGCTGAGTTTAGAATTTGACAATTTTTTGCCAGAAACGGCCTATGTTTCACAGATTGCAAACAAAAATTTATTCGTGACTTGCTAGCTTGATATCAACTCAATAGACCACCACAACAACAACCATGAAGAATAGAGGTAGAACTACGAAACTGAGTTAAGAATTTACCGCTTTTTGCGGTAAATAATCTATGCCCACTATATTATCAAAAAAAAATTTAATTTAATGTGCTGCTAAACTAATAACACACTGTGCGGTGTACAGTGCGAGATACGGCGTGCGTTTTAACTTTCGACGGTACAGATCGTGTACGGAATTTGTTTCGTGCGGATTTTGCCGTGGTTTCCAGGTGGGACACTGTTTATTTATCTGCTGATGACAACTTAGTTGTCGAAATACGTATACAGAATACGAAAGTTATTGTGGAAAGTAGTTATACATATATCAACCTTAAGTGATTAAGTTAATCAACCATAGCCTTCATCATATTTGACATGCGTAGATAGATTAAATATAAACCACTACTTATGTATAATGTCTAAGGTAATGACAAATATATATGTATACAAAAATTATGTCCCGGATAGATTTACTAATTGAAGCATATATTTGGTGTATATAAAATAATTTTGATGTTCGTCAGGTACCAACTAGTCGAAATCTTTTATACTTTAAAAAGCCTTTTTTTCTTCAAATTTAAGTCAACAATATAAGTGTAAGACTCTTGAGAGATCAATTTACGTTGTTTCGACAAATATTAACGTACAAAAGTTTCAAATGAAAAAATAGGTTTTGTTATTTTATATTAATAATAAAGTCGTTGTGTAATTATGCACTTCTACGACAAACTGAAAAATTCTAATTTTAACCTCTTTTTACATCGTATATAATCCTTCGCGGTCTAAGAGTGAAGGCGAATGCCCGGTTATCATAAAATTGCGGGTTCGAGGATCGCGCGGAAAACAGAAACTTGATCAAAAATGTCTGCATTATACACAGCCTGTTGCAGCGGAAACAGAACTTTTTTAAAATTGTAATTCTTAGTGTATGGAAAAAAATCTGTGGTTACGGAAAGTAACATCGAACTTACAGGCGAATTTGCCAGAAACGAGCCGAAATCCTCATTGTGATACGTGGGAAGTGAATTAAATATTTCCAAAGATTCGATTTATCGCATTTTGATACAGCATTTGGCACTGAGAAGGATTTGTGCAAGGTTTGTACCGCACAAGCTCACTGAATTCAACACTGTACAGACTTGATTAACCTGAAAATTTCAGGTATTCTATTGTAAGTGACGATGAGACGTGGTGTTTTAAATATGATCCAGAGATCAAGTGTCAAAGCTCTGATTGGAAACATTCAAGCAAAGAAAAAGCGAAAAAAGCCGTTTGGAGAAGTAGAAAGTTAAGACAATTTTGATTTGTTTTTATGAATCGAAAGGCATAGTGGACAAAGAGTTTGTACCAACTAGTAAAACAGTCAATGCTGTATATTATCTTGGTGTTCCGAAGCGTCTTTTGGCCCGTATTCGTCGTGTGCGCCCTCAATATCGTGAAAATAGTTGCTGGCGTTTGTTACATGATAATGCACCATCTCATCACTAGACGTTTATCCCTGGTTTTCTAACTACAAATGGCATTTTAATAATCAACTATTCACCGTATTCACTGGATTTGGCCACCTGTGATTTCTATCTATTCTCCAAACTAGATTTGACGATAAGGGGACAGCGCTATGCCGATCTCGAAGCTATTAAAAAGGCGTCGACAGCGATCTTGAAAGACAAATCTAAAGATCAACTTAAAAATTCATTCGACATGTTAATTGACCGTGCGAAATATTGTATTGAAGCCCAAGGCAACTACTTTGAATAAAATAAATGAATTAGACCAAAATAGTCGCCTTTTGACATTATTTTAAAAAAGTTCGGTTTTCTCTGCGACATACTCTGTATATACTATGTAAAAAGTGATTAAAATTAAAATTTTTCAACTACAATAAATATCCAATGTGAGCTCCTTCAACTTCAATACATTACGATTCTGAAATTAAAACTTTGTGATTTATTGTAAACATTTTTAAAGTATTAATAAACCAATACAATGCACCGATCACGGTTATATTATACCCCTCTCGATTCACTATCGATATAATATTTTAGTACAATATTATAGCCTATTAGAAGATCTATTCGAGGTAATATTTGATCATACGGTACTCAATTCAGTAGTTATGAATACGATTCAAAATCGCTTCAGTTTTGGCAGGAGAAAATACGAAAGCACTTATAATTTGATTAAACTTAAAATGATCTTGTAGATAAAAAAATTTGCTATAACAGAAACACCCATTAACATTTAAAATGTTAATGACTAGAGCGATCACATTTGTCTGCACAGCAGGTACGTAATAAGTACGTACCAAATATTTATGGTGCCTTACCAAGACCGAGCGCTCTGCTCAGTTATGTTTGTTAGTAGATACGTACTTACGTTGTAATTTCAACGTATCCTATGTTGTGCTGATAAAAATTGACCGCTCTCTTAATTTAATCACTTAAGGTTGATATATAACCCCTTTCCACATTCATTTTCGCATTCTCTAGACTCAGTATGCGTTTTGGCTTTCGACAGTACAGATCGTGTACGGAATTAGTTTCGTGCGGCTTTTTGCCGTGGTTTCCAGGTGCGACACTGTTTAATTATCTACTGACGATGACAACTTCGTTGTCGAAATACGTATACAAAATACGAAAATTAATGTGGAAAGGGGTTATATATCATTTAGTGATTAAGTTAATCATCCACAGTCTCCATCTAATTTACGCTCTATTAATGACCTTTTCCAGTTCAATCGACGAGTTAATGTTAAATTACAGTTAAATCTCATAGAATAAATACAGCTTTATAGATGCTTATGCTATCTGAATATCTGATGTAGGAAATTACTTCTACGTACCCATTTTCTTATAGAAGAAGGTATTAATGTTTCCCATTGTTTCTATCTTACTAATCAATGAACTCGGTCAAAAATAAATGTTGGACTCCTTTGTTATAAAAGTAAGCAAGTTAACAGGTGAAAATCTGACCAAATTTAGGTTGTTGAAAAAACCTTAATAGAAGCCAAATTTAAAGATAAAAATAGAGTGACAAATTTTGACTCAGCGTTACCTATAAAAAAGCTAAAAATTCCAAACGCGTGTTTGAATGTAATATTGCGTTTCAGTGAACTACTAGAGTTTCTTTTCTATTGCTTTATAACAAAAATAAACAAAATAAAAAAACAAAGAATTTAACTCGACAATACACAAGCTTTCTGCTTAATGTCGATCTATTATTACTAAGGAAACTTTTCATTAAAAATGCTTTACTTTCTTGTTCGGGTTGCTAATTTCTTAAGATAATGCAATTCTCATACTTAGGTTAGACATGTCAACAAATATTGCTTCACAATGTAATATAGTATAAAATATAAGCAAATTATGTAAATACTATGAAATGGTGCAGTTTGCGCACACCATTTAACAGACTTAAAATTTAATATGCAAATATTGTTATGATATCTGGCGCCTACTGTCTCTTCTATATACAAGTAATTATTATTATTCAACCACTGTAAATTTAATATCTTAACTCTAAATATATTATCAATGTGAAAATGCGAAAATCTTTATATAATTGTAGATTTTCTAAGCTACATCTGTCTTAATAGCATAAACAATTTTCATATATCGTATTATTTCCTTAAGCACACACAGAACTTATTTAACCAATATATCAAACATACCACACTGGAAACTGACAATTATTTACAACACGAACTGCAATTGAAACGGATTTATGCGACATTATTAAAACTTAATCCAAACTACGCTTAATAATTCAAATTAAGAAACTTATCTATCGAATCCCTAGACGGATGCATGGTATAGCTTTCTTTCAACGCTCACCATTACAGTTAACGAGGTGCGGATATTTATTTTCGACATTTTTATAAAAAAATTTTTATGAATATTGATAACAGTATAAATAAAATAAATATTTATACTTATTGTTATAAATGAAAAAGGTTAATATGATTGTTATTATTTGCCTCAATTAGCCAAAATATGTAACAAGTTTCTGCTCAATAAAATCAATCTATAGAAATGATTTAAAATAAAAAATAAATTTTAAAATAAGAAGAACTTATTTTAATATTACTATTTTTTTTCTTAAAACTTTGTATAAAATTAAATAATACAAGTAATGCAATTTTCTTTTATCTGCTACTTACTTTACTCCACAGATGCTCTCTCTGTTTTCTTCAATACTGTTGTAAAATAATCCTTATAATATCAATTATATAAATTAATATAATATATAATAGCTGTCGATTGCGTAGATTTATAAATCAGAATATAATTTACCATACAGCCCATTCTAACAGTTTTAATTCCTAGGTTTGTTTATTCTCTTCACAAAATTCGTAAACAGTTTCAATATATATATATACATATACGTATACATATCATTCAAATACATTAGATCATTTAATAGAATTTCTATTAACTAAAAATTTAAATTTACCAAAAAACACGTAACAATAATAATCGATTTTCAATCTTTGCATCAGAATTTGTTAATAAGTTTTAGTACTAACCTGTACTTATTTATGAAAATTGTAGCAGGATTCAAGTTTATTAATTTATTCTATTCAAACGTTTATATAGCTTATATATAATCTAGTAAATGTCATATTATTTAAATTAGTGACAAAAAGTTAGTAATAATGTTTTTGAAATAATTTTGACGGAAATGAGATTATAAATAAGAAGAATTGAAGAGTGCTAAGAAGAAAATTTTGTTATATTTCATGAGATTTGATAAATTTTTACTCCAAGATAAAATTGGAGAAAAAATAGTAGATCTACATTATTTATATGATAAAATTATTTAAAAACTTTGATTAACCAGAATGTGATACTCATCACTGTATTTATTGGTATTCGAACTTTTTCATCAACCTATAATAAAAAATTAATAACAAACCGTATATTTCCAAGAAACCAATATTCAGAACGTGTAGAACCATTATTAAGAATCCAGATCCTGTAACTCTTTGTAATGTGTCCCAAAGATCCAACTTAATTACATAAAATTTAAAAGGAATATTTAACCGTTATACTGGAAGTCATGAGGTACCTAAAGACAGCTATGTGTATACAAAGTCCGATTGTTTATTTACCAAAATTAGTAATATAAAAGATAAAGGCCTAATTTAATTAAAATATTATTTAATAAACGCAGTACTGAAATAAATTTTAAAATAAAGCTCAATTGCATTAGTCATAAAAGCAAAACCTAATCCTATTTTAAAATACTATATTAGTTAAAATCATTTGATTATTATAACTTATGAGAATAGATATTTGAATTGCAATGACATTACTTGCCATTAGTTTATGGAATTTTTCCTATCAACACTGTTTAAATACTTGAACACTTTAATAAGTTAATTTTGAGGGAATATTTCTTAACTAACATCGTATAATTGAATTCATCTATAGTGCAACCCAAGTTGTACATAGATTAAAGAATTGTATAATCTTTAGTTTCTCTTAAAGATTTTATTCCAAAATAAAAGAATAATTATCCATTTATTTACTTCAATATTTAGAACAGTTCGTCGTATTCATTTTTGCCGTCTAGGATTAAAAGTCGAAGTGTTTGGCCACGTGTATATTTTTAAATTATTCAAACAAGCAATATTATAGCCTTACTAAAACTAATAGATATTAAATTCTAATTAAAAGATGAACATAATACACACATTCTTCAGCATAAAGGAGAACTAATAATTGTCTGGTATCGCTTTGCTGGAACATCTGTAGGCGATCTTAAGAAAATAGACGTTATTCTAAGACAAGAACTGTACAGAGAAATTTTGGAAGAGGATGCTGTTTTCTCTGGAACACGGCTAATTAGAAAAAACTTTGCGTTCCATCAAGACAACGATCCCAAACATACGTCCAAATTGTGTCGAGGGTATTTAGAGGAATTAGAATGGAAAGGAATAATTGTTACTATGGGACGGCATTCTCAAAACACCGACTTGAATCGTATAGAGCTGTTGTGGGATGAATTACGCAAAGAGTGCGAGAATCAGCTCTAATATACACAAAAATACTACAGACCCAACTACTAGACGCATGGTCAAATATAAAACCGGAATCCATAGCGCAACTACTAGAGAGAATGCCGTGATTGTACCAGGCACTAATAAAAGTTAAAGGCGGTCACATCGACAAATTAAAAATTTAAGCAAATTTAAATGAATATTTGTTAAAATTGTTCGAAATTATACTTTTTCGGGGTTCTGTTAATCATTCTGCTACTATAATTGTTTGCTGCTAGAATATTTGTCAATATTTTCATTTCATTTGGTTTGTATTTTTCATCCGTAAGTTCTTGTGGTCATGTAATTGGAGAGTTGTGGTGGATGGTGGTGCCATAAGGCGTTAAGATATATATTTATATGTATCAGTTTGCGATAAATCGTGAAATATATTGTTACGTCTTTTTTTCTCTTAATGAGCAAATCTAAGAATGACATTCATTTTGTTGTTCTTTCGCCATGGTGAAACTGATGTCCGGGCTTACGATATTCAAGTGTTCTAAAAATTTGTTTAGCTCTTTCTCCAGTGTGATCATACCACATATCTGAGACATATTTCGAGCTCTGTTCCTATAGCTCAAATTCTCGACTGACCCGCACTAATCCTAAGAAGAATCTCCTCTTGATCGACGTTTCAACGAAATTTTGTTCGTCATTTTCTAGATATTTGTAGTCTCGTCATTGCAACGTAAATATTTTCTTAAATTTGAAGGTCTGAATTCTTTATTGATGATGGCGGCAGCGGGTCTATGTACTGATATTTTACAAAAAATATAAGTATTATTTTTGTAGGTTACCAATGTTTCTGTACATTTTATTATTAAACTTTCTATGTGTCAGCGCATATTGTTTTAATAGGCTCCCTTTATTTTCCTCCCTGCGTTATACACTGTCCGTCTCAGCGAAAACGGAACTTTTTTAAAATAAAAACAAAAGCTTACTATTTTGGTAAAATTTATTTATTTTAATCAAAGCAGTCGCCTTCGGCTTCAATACAAAGTTTTGCATGGTCAATTAACGTATCTAATGCATTTTGAAGTTCATCTTTGGAGATGTCCTTCAAGATTGCTGTTGACGCCTTTACAATGGCTTAGACGTCGGCATAACGCTGTCCTTTCATCGGCAAATGTACATAGGTTTGAGAATAGACAGAAATCAAAGGGAGACTCATTTCAGGAGTAACTAATACAGAAAGGACAAGACACCAGATACAGCGTCACCTTGAACAGATCGCACCCTGCATCGAACTTGTTACAGTTTATAATAATCGCTTCGGTTGGATTGTCTAAAATCCCTTTCTACATCTATGTAGTTTTCTAATTGTATCCTTAAACTCCAGCTCATCTTGTAATATACAATTGTACAATAAACCAAAATTTTTAATTTCAAGTTATCTATACATCAAGCATAAATATATTACACTTAGAATTGAGACGAGCGGTTCGCAAAATATTACTAGAATTTTTGAAAAATAATTCCATACTTTTTCAAAATAATGCTCCTTCTTATAGAGCATGTTTTGACCGACAAACACACGATAGAACATATACTATTTCCGCCAGACCTAGCGCCATATGATTATGTTTTGTACCGTCGAATATTAAAAACAGTTGATAGAAACTATTTTACTTCACAACATCGATCGTTAAAATATAAGACTGTATTGGCAGGTAATTATAAATAGGAACAATTGCTAATAGAGAGATTAAGATTTCCTGAAATCTAAATAGTTTCAAACGTAGAACATGTTACTAATTGTTATCATGAACAAGCGATATGTAATCAATAATTTTATCTACAAGTAACATATGTAATTGTCAATATACATAAGTTTTCACTTACTACTTTTACTTTACAATAGTATTTGACATGTGTTTTTATGGCTATATACATGAATGCCTAAATCCATAATAGCAGAGTACTTCAAATATAGAAATGTAGTTAGAATATATAATAGTTTTAAATAATTCGAGAGATAATTAATCATGCAGCCATCACTCTAATTAATCTTTTTGTTGACTCTCGTGGTCTCTTCTTTTAGCGAAGTCTCTCGAAGCATAAAGTCAAATAATTTAATTCGTATATAAATTGTATTGATTATCAAATGTATTACGGACATGGTATATACAAGGTACTTAATTAAAACCGTTCGTTAAACGTATGGGAAATACTGCTCTATTTTTTGTGAAAATTTTAGGGTAAGCAAGATATTCTAGAAAAACTTTCTTCAGTTTTTCCCACGCCTAAATTCAACAATTTTAGAAATATTTGAGTTTCTTTTGAAAATATTTGGTTTTACATCATCATTATTATTGGGTCTGGGAAAAAGTTCGTGGCGTTTTTCCCGATAGATGGCATTGGTTGCCGATAACTAAAGAACAACAAGTCACAGCGACACCACCGACGGCTCGTTTTTTAGATGACCTTCCGAACGTTAGTTTGAGCGTAGAAACATTGTAATCGGTGCAGTGGTTGGAAAGTTATTCGCACTTGAAAATGGAGAAGAATAATCAGAAATTTCGCTATATTCTGCAATATTATTATGATAAGGGGAAGAACGCTGCGCAGGCTTGTGATAAAATTTGTGCTGTGTACGGTGAAGGTACTTTATCGAAATCTGTTGCGCGGAAATGGTTCGCTCGCTTTCGTTCTGGAAATTTCAATGTGAAAGATGAGTCACGCTCCGGTCGTCCAATCACTGAAAAATCTGATGAAATTCTTGAAAAAGTCCAACAAGATAAGCATATCAGCAGTGTCGATATTGGCATGGAGCTAGGCATTGACCACAAAACTGTTTTGAACCATTTACACAAAGCTGGTTACAAAAAAAACCTTGACGTATGGGTTCCTCATGAGTTGAGCGTGAAAAACATGATTGACCGAATTAACATCTGCGATGCGCTGCTGAAACGGAATGAAATCGAGCCGTTTCTGAAACGTTTAATAACCGGAGATGAAAAATGGATTACGTACGATAATCGGAAGCGTAAAAGATCGTGGATAAAGGATGGTGAGCCGTCACAAGCGTTCGCTAAGCCAACATTGACGCCAAAAAAAGTGATGCTGTGTGTATGGTGGGACTGGAGGGGAATCGTCCACTACGAGCTACTTCCAACTGGTCAGACGATTGATTCTCAACTCTACTGTGCACAACTAGAGAGATTACGCCAGGCGATTGAAAGAAAACGGCCCGAATTGATTAATAGGAAAGGTGTTGTCTTCCATCATGACAACGCCCGACCACACACTTCTTTGATGACCCGTCAAAAATTGAGAGAGTTTGGTTGGGAAGTTTTGATGCACCCACCTTACAGTCCGGATATAGCACCCTCTGACTATCATCTGTTTCGATCTCTGCAGAACTCTCTCAATAGAATTAAGTTGGTTTCAAAAGAAGCCTGTGAAAACTAGTTGATTCAGTTTTTCGACCAGAAATCACAGAAGTTTTTCACCGATGGGATCATGGATCTACCAAAAAAATGGCGAAACATTGTCGATAATAATGGAGCATATTCGGTTTAAATGAATTCGTCCACGCGCCATGCGGGCACCAGTTGAATTTTACTGAAAAAACGCCACGAACTTTTTCCCAGACCCAATATTATTATTTCATGTTCACTATTTTGACACTGGAAATGATGATATTGGCAGCATAAGTCAAGTTATACTCTAATGTTTTTATTCTTGACAAATTTTGTATAGGATGTACATAAAGTATCATAGATGAGACTTCAAAACACCAAGACTTATTTCTTTTAAATACAATACCACATATTTTTCACCGTATTCGAATGCAGTTTATCTCAACTTTAACATGTAATAGCATTTCTTTTCTATGCCTATCATCAATCCTTTTCGTGTTATAAAAAGCTTTTTGTTAATTTCTGTAGAATAGGCCACGAATTACAACGATTGTTGATAGTCATCTATGGAAATAATAGGTAATGTACCTAAAATAAAAAATGAGAATTACTGACCTGTTGATATTTTGAATTTATTTTATATTAGTGGAGAATATCATAAGATTGTCGACACAACTTGTCGTATATTCAATGAGAGATATTCTTATATACAACCATGAATAAGCAAAAATTTAGACAAATGGAATAAAACTTTATACAAATCGAAAAAGCGAAATCTATTAGACCATGACCAAAACCTATCATAGGTGAAGAGGCGAATGAAGTTAATGTCCTAAAATATTTCAGTCTTCATACTCATGGTTGAATGAAATCCTTAGCGAAGGATCTAAATTTATACTATTTTGCAGTGCAGGAAATTTTGAGCAAACATAAGATGAATGGTTATTCATTCACAACAGTGCAAGAACTCACTAAAACACACATACTCAAGAAAAGTTCATTTGAGCATTTTAAGAACTTTTTACAATTCGAGAAGGTGAAGTCTATGAAGAAACGAATGAAATGAAAGTCTTGTTATACTTCAGTCCTTATATCAATCCTCATGGTTCAATGAGATTCTCAACAAAACAGAAATTCAAATAACCAAAACAAAGGTTACTGTAATACGATAAAACGAAAGATGTTTTTGCTTACAGAAAATACATATCACGAATATGTGCAAATGTGCCAATAATTTCGTATTTGGAAGAGATACTAAAATTAAGGAAATAAATAACGTATTTTTGTTTTTATAAATCCCTCCAGATTATTGTTCCACGGTGAGCTGAAAAGTTCATAGAATTGCAGATAGATGGCGAAGTTTCAGAGTGTTTTCTGTTGTGCGGCAGCAACTCCTTGATAACGTCAATTAACAATTGTTTTTACATCCGACACCCATGATACACATATACTTCTGTAAAGAAAACATCTTTTACCTAATATCCGCACTATTACATATGTAATTTATTGAGAAGAAATAAAATTTTGATGTATGCATATTACATAGATAAACACTTCATTCTACATTAAAAAAAAACTGCTTCGTTGGTCATGTATGCATGTATAACTATTTTAGAATTAAGATTAAACTTTTTTACAAAATTCTTAAAGATCCTTATTAACATGGAGAACGTAAAATACAACTTTCAAGAGCACTCCGATAACTTTTAGCAGCCCTAAACAGTTTTTAAATAATGTACTTCGGCTTTTAAATATTAGTAACCGCTACAAGACATTTATATAATGGATTGGCATAATTTGAATTAAATTATTCTCCTTCGCTTTGTAGCGTTAAAAAATTCATTATTCAAATTAAGAACGTGCGTTGTGCTTAAATGTACCTATACAATCCTGTACAATTAAAAACATGTATTGTTGGCATGTTATTTTGCATTTTTAACACACGGATTGAAAATATCCGTATATTAAGTAACTTTATAACATAATGATAAGTTCTTATATGGTTTTCTGTAATTTCAAAATTTATTTATTCAAAATTATTTATTGGAAAATAAAATTATGATTTAAATTGAAGAATTTTCTTAATAAACCCTATAAAAAATGGTTAGTTCCTAAACTTCATACCATATTAAATATTTAATTATTGGTTTTCGGTGTTACAATGTATTGTTGACATTTTAGTACTATACTTTATATGTGCAAAGTGCTTGCTAGTGTTCGAAGGATAATTTTTCTATTGCCGATGGCAACTCAGTTCTCAAAATATATATCCATAGTCAAACCTACATTATGGGAAAATGTTTATTAACATAACCAAACATTATGTCGTTTTTTAATTTCGCCATTTACTCGTCGGTAAATCTTGCAGCAAGCTACATACTTAACGTATTTAAACACCTTCTTGCCAACATCAATATTTTTTTGGTAATGAAAAGGTGACGCGTCCTAATGGCAGAGTATCTTCCAAGTAAGTTTTCTTTCTGGAATTACTTATACCATATGAACATAACCGTACAATGTGGTCAACTTCTAAACTAATTTCTGTCAAATGCTAATCAATATACAACCTCAAGCTAATAGCTTAAAATTGCCCGGTACTGTATTTTCAATCGAGATGACAAAGGGAGCTGTTTACTACACGGCCACAGTTATGAAGCAATTGACACATCGCTGGTTACCTACGGACCCACAGCTAATTAGTGAGTACGGGAACTAGCATCTCGAGCAACTCGATTTAAACCGAAACTTAGGTGTGGGATAACGCGCCAAGCACCAGACTCGAGTCTCATTGTTATCCTTACTCAGCGAAGTAGGGCTCTAATCGGATATACTATTATTTTCCTTGCTGCTTATGGAAACATTATGTAAAAGGTACAGGCCAATACAAAAAAACAAAAATAGAAAAAAATGTGTCAGAAGTTTTTAAGCTGCAAATCAAGAACCTCCTATGGCAAAAATAAACCAGCAGGGCGGATAAATCAGGCCCATCTACAGATGATACTTAGATCTGGAGAGAGTCAATACCTTAGAGGAATTGCATCTGATGTCCAAGGTGACCAAATCAGCTAGGTGATCTGGAATTTCTATGGCTAAAATGCAAACACTGGTGAAACAAACAAGCGTAATCAAGCTCCACTATGACAGGCATATGCACAGGTGCCGAGAGGTTTCAGACGAGACACGAGGACCATAATGAATCTGAAGTAGGTGCATTGGTATAGGATATATGGCACCTTATCTAATCTAATCTAGCCGCTGGACACAATATACGCTCGAACAGTCTCGACTTACACTGAACTTATCACAACGTACGACAGCTTACGTCATATTATCTCGTCATCATATATCTCGTGAAATATACGAGCACAACACAGAAAGAAAGATTTTAACAATTGTCTGTCAATTATACTTTTAATCTTGAAGTACGTGTTTGCAAATTAATTTGGAATTATCTTTCCTGTCACATTTCTTCGGTATATCAAAATAACACATAAAATATATAATGAAATTCAACAGAAAAAATATAAAGTAATATTACACTGTACATTAAGGAAACATATTTTTCGTCGTTTTTTTATATTAAAATGTGATATTGTATCGTCTTACAACTTCATTTACATTAAAATTATTATATTTTTCGTAGTTTTTCTTTGACAAAAACGTCTCATTTAGGACTAGTTTATGTATGTAGTTTTCCTAAACCAATCACTTCATCTTTGCATAAAACTGATAAATACGCCATTCTAAATACTTAACATAATAATAACAACGAAATACGCATACAAGATTCAAATTACCTTTGCTTAATTTTATTTTAATTGAGGGTGTTCGTAAAAATGTTATTTCAGGTTAAATGTACGCCAAAACCAGTAATTAATGCGCATATGCTTTCGCTTCATTAGCATTTTTTACGAAAATGCCTTGAAAGACCTAATGAAACGCCATTGAAAATTATTTTACAAGTACAATAAATAAGCTACGTGCAAATGTTCGTACCTTAAGGAAAATTAGTTGAATAAATTTTACACAAAAATAAATAAATATATTATTCCGATGAGGAAAAAAGTGATTATCTTTCCGATCAAATAATTTTTAATAAATATACATATGAATGTGTATCGAATGGCAAAAAAACAGAAAATATATGAATATTTACCACGTTGAAAATAATAAATAATTATACTTTTTATACAATAAAGTCACTCCATGTACTTGTAAATGAATTCATTTTGCTGTTCGCCCAAGGATGCTTCTAATAAGATGTTTTATGAACTTCTGTGAAGGCTTATTCCAAGCAGCGTGTGGGATATCATAGCTGTTGCAAGTCCATTGGAGAGTTGAGAAACATACCAACCCCATGACTTAATCATATCCCAGACAAATTGTATGGCATATGATAGGTCTGATGACCGAGCAGCCTAATTGAAAATATTAATGTGCAGAAATCATAACATAACAGCTGTAACGTGGAAGTGGATATTATCTTTCTGGAATACGGCATTTTTTAGCCTTTGGATATATATATATACATATCCAAATACATCACATACAATGTGAACTAAATGTATCTATTACATATACTATTGTACATTACAAAATAAATTTATCTGCCTGGTTTTGATATATTGCATATATGTATACTTCCTGAACTATTTTCCAATAAGGCATAGGAAGAAATTATTAGCAGCTCAGTGATACAGCAACTTAAAGTAAGAAGAGTGATTGAACATTAAATGTAATTAGCTGAATTAAAATCTCATTAACAGTTGCATACAAAAGCTTGGGCAACGCTATGAAAAATGTAAAAATTAAAAAATTTAAATTAAATGACACGGGATATTCTGATGGTGCCTATGGTTGATTAACTTAATCACTGAGGGTTGATATATAACCCCTTTCCACATTAATTATCGTATTCTGTGTACGTATTTCGACAACTAAGTTGTCATGATCAGCAGATAATTAAATAATGTCGCACCTGGAAAACTACAGCAAAATATCCGTACGAAACAAATTCCGCACACGATCTGTAACGTTCAAAGTCAAAACGCACACGATTGAATTGCACAGCTGAGATGGACTTCGCCATATTATTATTAGTATTATTATTTTTATTACCTTCATCGATGAAAATGTTTTGACTTACGTTGGTAGAGAGCTTACCTTGATATGTCCATTGTTGAAAGTAGTTTGTATTTGGAACAAGAACATATTTGTGAGATATCAAATTTCATTAATAGTAACAAATCTTTCCACAAGATCAGTGTGGTTATTAAATAGCTTCGAATATCTCTGAACGTTCATTCATCCACATTTTGACCACAATTCGAAATTCAAGGTAGGCACCTTGTTGACAGCTTAGACAAGCCAAATTCTATGTACGTATTCAGTTGATAAACTCACTAAGCTGTCTTTTTAATGCTAATTTTCGAAATTGTTGCAGTTTCTGCTGGTACTGGTCACATTACGATCGATCTATATAGATTCCGTTGAAATTTTAATTTTGTTTTAACTAATAGAAATTAATTATCCAAATCATGTGGTTATTATCCTTGTATTGATTGGAAATTATTTCCATTGGTTTTGTAATTATTTGGCCATAATAATTAACATTCACTTTTTTAACTATGAATAGTGTTATAGAAGCAAATGACTGGTTATTATTGCTCTTTCCCAACGTTATCTTTCTAAGGTAATACAAGTATCTGCTCTTACGCCATTTAGAAGTCCTAACTTAGAATTAGTAATCAGGCTTATGGTTAATGTATTTCTATTAACCGCGTTGGATTTTTGATAAGCCGATTACGTGTTTTATCGACCTTATGGTGAAGATTAGTCGAGTTGATTGATAAAAAGAAACTGCATGTAGTGTTCGAAAAGTTCAAATTGGATTTATGTTGGCTTATTTTGCCGAAGGGACGATCTTACATACAGTTAATTAACCCTCGAAAAACCAACCAAAGGTATTTAACTAAGAACTTTGTATTTCATAGCGGCCTAATTCCTTTCTTTGTTTTCTTTTTTTCTCTACTTCAACTTGAAGGTTCTAAGGTTTCCCTACTTACCTACCACATGTTGGTAATTTATTAATTGTCATGTGAACGAAGCGAATGTGTATTTAAGAATCCCACGTACATCTGATTAGGAAGACAGATCTTGATCAAGGGGTACCGTAGTAATTTGACATTTGACATTGAAGTCCTGGGGTAAAACGTTCGTACTACTATTTTATTTTATATATTATTAGTTTATTATAAGTGTTAATCGATTCTAAAGACTGTGGTAAGAACGGTTGAATTTATATGCTATTGTTACATTCTGTTAGGGGATTATTTCAAAGCGTTTAGGCAAGGTGTAGAGTTGTCTAAGCCCCAATGAAATTTTAAAGCAAGGCAAACTAACAGAAGTTAATTATGTAACCACTAATTCATATAGTCGGTAGAAGCAATAGCTGAAGCCAGCCTTTGTTATCGAACACGAACCTTCATTTATCTGTTAGCTCGACTTTGTCAATCAAGGGCCTTGTAAGTACACACTCAGTATTTTACAGTAAGATATGGCCCACACTCATTTCTAAAATCTAATTTAATTAAGGGCTTGTTGTACGATTAGCATTAAGTTGTCCATTTTGGTCATTAACAGGTAATTAGTTTACCATCAGCCCAACTATCATTTTTCCTTTTAATTCGTTTAAACGTGTGTTTTTGAAACCACAGCTGAATCATACCTTTTATTATTACGTTCATTGCCTATATAAACTAGTAATTCATCTGAAACATGAACTTTATTATTTTCTGTAATTTTTTTTAAGTTGTTTTGTTGGTGTGCTCTATTGTTGTTATTGGGAAGTGTCCAATATGGGGCACATATAGTATTGTATAATTTTGTGTGAACTAACTATACATATAGAAGGGAATAATTTTCTCATATTTTATTTAAAGTTAATAGCAATAACGTAAGCACTTCCTTTTCTTATTCTTTTCAATACTCATAATAAACAATCGTACTCTATATCTTGTAAATCAAACGTTTTTGAACATACAATGAACCTGTATAGGGACAAACGCTTCTTTTCCTTTTCTTGTAAAAGAGACCCCTTATCGTTAGGGTTTCAGTTAACAGAATACCGAACGTAATTCTGTTGATTCATTATTGCTTTCAGGGCAACAATATTGTAGCGTCCTATTCTATCTTATTAACAGCTCCCCCACTCTGCGAATTTAATTTTGATGTAGTTTAGAACCCTGTAAGTAAAGCGAAGGGGTCGCTAGTAAGATGAAGAATTATTGCTCCAAAATTGGCAATAGGCTTTCAGGGCAACAATATTGTGGCGTCTAATTACATCTTATTAACAGCCCCCCCCCCCTACTCTGCGAATTTAATTTTGATGTAGTTTAGCACCCTGAAAGTTAAACGAAGGGGTCAAGGGGTCGCTAGTAAGATAAAGAAAGATACGGGCGTTGAATTAAAGTCCTATTGTGGGCAGGAGGATATTACAAAATGTACATATATTGAATTGCACCATAAATTTTGAATTTACACACTTTATTTACACTTCAATAACCCTAAAATCAAATTTCAGATTTTAGGTTTTACCTGTTATCATAAAAAAGTGTTAAAATTAAAATATATTGTTAAATTTTTCCGAAAAATGATACTCGAAAATGTTCTATTAAGGGTCATTGTTGTAAAATTCATAATAAAAGAAAAATGCAAATTATAAAAGTTTTACCAATTTGGCTAATCGTTAAATTTTCCTCAAAAAACTTTCTAAATTCATCCATTCTTACTACAATATCAGTAAATAAAATTTTTAAAAATTTGAATGTTTCACTCTTTCTTAGGCAAAAAAAACACTACAGGATTAATGACACTAATAAAAATAATTATACACTGTTTTACAAATTAGGCAAAACTAAGTATATTACGAGAAAGTAGCTATATGAAAGGTCTTCAAAATTTCCTATTTCATGAAAAAAGTATTATTTCATAGTCTTATTCATCTACTACCGAAGATTGCTTTGATTTAGTTTGCTTAATTCGGCCATTAAATTTGAACAGGACGAACGATATTTTACTTTTGCACTTTGTAAAATCATAAACTTACGAATTCACAGAATAATTAAGGAATATTTTACTGATATTGTCAGTGCTGTTTTCTCATTAAACGCTCAAGGGTGCGAGACTTCCAACCACTGCCCCTAGAATAAACTAATTTAATTACCTTCCACTAAATATTTTCATATATGTTTAAATATATTTGTTTTATTAAATATAATAAATAATATATTCATATGAAATTAACGACTATATTACGAAGGTTGTTCCAAAAAATTCTAATTTGTCAAAAATTATCCCCTTTAGCTAACGTGCATTTTTTAATTTATTTATTCAAGACCAACAGAAATCTAATACATTCGAACAAACCTGTAAAAAAATATTCGAAATTAATTGATATATAATATATTCAATCTATATAAATAAATATATAATTATAATCATAAAATATAATAATAAAAAAAAAAATTTTAACTACAAGAACGTATACATATATATACCTACATAAACAAAATACTGTTATTCTTCTTTTAATTTGTTCACTCTTTGGAGCCATTGCTTAAAACACAAAAACACTCTTCCATTTACAAGTTATCACAATGCTGTTGAAAGTCGCAACAACAACCAACGGTCATATAGAAACATATTCTTTCTGGGCAAGATCTGAGCTGTATAATAGAAGACCAACAGTTGGACTTCGATCTTCCTGAGTTTATTTGTACTAGTTAAATATGCAATCAAATGATCTATCGCATTTCTTCCATACAGATATATGTACAAATTAATTTCATTACAAATGATCCATTACTTAATACTTCTATCTCTCTATGGGTTATATTTCGATTTACTTCAATTACTATCTGTCACTGGTACAACCGCCGACGTTTCGTACCCACTCGTATGGGACATCTTCAGGGCTCAACTACTGTCTGTCGCACTGAAACTAGTTTCAATGCGACAGACAGTAGTCATAGTGACACGGTTCCAGCCCGGAAACGACCACGACCGCGGAAATCTACGTACCAGATTACTTCAATTAGTTTTTGCTACTGCAAATCTATTATACCTTGATTCATCTTCTAATATCAATCTTTTATTTATAGATTCATGAAATAAGGAACGTAACTAATAAAGGGACTGTTGCCACCAAAAGCTGACACTAAATTTTATTAACTTGGGTTACATGATAAACCTCATTTGAAATAGTGTGTCCGAAAACAACTCGATGGAATTTTAATGCTTACTGCAAAATATAGGATTCAATGGAAAAATGGGTGTCTGTGTATACTTAACTTTAATCAAACAAAATCTCAAGTGGGATCTGCCAAAAGAACAGGCTGTTAAAATTACCCTTTAACACTTCAAAATACCCTTATTTCCCCGAAGCTAATCAATGAACTACTTGAATTGTTTCGTATAGATATAATAGCCATATAAAAGAGACTGAAATATGTAATACATATGCTAGTAATATAGACATTAAATAAAGCCACATATTGCTAAAAGATATGACAATGATTGGATTTTTTAAATTACGACACCTTTTGCTTCTGGATCGTGACATTTTTGATTAATTAATACCTTCAATGAATAAAAAATAATCATTTTAATAATAAAAAAATCGCACGTCTCATATGCTAGATTAATTCAAAAAAATTATAATAGTATATTTTATATTGTTAACCAATGTATATATACAAAGAATACATATTTCTCCAGTTGTAAAATAAAAGTAAAATAAAGTTGAATGTGATTATTTATTCAAGAATTCTGATTTCACTACCAAGAAGCTTCTATTATTTAATTTGGGATATAACAAAGAGAATTCGTCTGGTCGCCTTCCAACACACTTATGTCTGTCTAGTCTATATATTTAATTTATAAGTAGCCGAGATTACTAAAACATATCAAAATTATTCTCTTTCACTTAGCGAACTATATACATAGAAAGTAACAGTAGGAAAATGTACGAATGTTACATGGCAAATTTTCGTTTTCTTGTAATCCGTTTCATTAGAATTAGCATGAAAGAGAAAACAGTTCATTCATGGCTTAACTATGCTTAAACATTGAATGAAAAGTTTACGGTTCAGAATACAATCGTTATTGTAATACCGATTTAATATTTATGCGGATTAAGAATCTCTAACTGACAAGGAAATCTTTCACACACTGAAATTTAAAAACATTAAGAATATTTATATGTATGTGAACTAAGTAAAACAAAATAAAACTAAATGTAATACCTATTCATCTAAAATTTCATAATTATATTGTGTCTGTTAGGCAGTTGTATTGCATTTTCAACAAAACGAATAAAAACTTGGAACATATTCATTTAAAAATTTTAATTACCACTACCCAGATTTTTATCTGCAATAGCAAAGAAGCTAAAGTGTTCGCAATGTATAGTCCGTACTAGTATTAAACAATATTAGGAAACAGTACCGTTTTCTAATAAACAGAGAATTGATCGAAAGTCAAAGACAACAGCAAGAGAAGATAGATTTTTAGAGTGGATCTCTTTACACGATAGGAACAAATCTTCAAAAGACCTCTAACAAGCTCTAACTATAACATGAGATAGTATTATCTATTGCCTGTTCATGCGTGTGCAAGGCACGGATGAATTTAATTTTAAATGTACGTAAGAGACTCTCGTAAATGTAAATAATTCGGATTGTATATTACACATTTAGTGGAATAAAAAGTACTTTTGTTATAGCTTTTTGGAGAGCCTGGAGTAATATGTTCATAGGAGGCAGAGGGAAGCATACATACCGAAGTGTTTTATACTACAATAAAATATTATAGTTTGGGGACGTCTACGTTTGGCATTGGAGAGCTTTATTTGTGCGAAGTTCACATAGACAGTGACCCGCCACATCACCATGCCGGAAGAAATATTGGAGTCATCCATTTAAAAATGATGTAGAACGAAATATTAAAGCTATTCTTAGCAAGATAATGCCACTTGCCATAAATCACGGGTAACAAAGCGTTGGTTTAACCACAGAGTCAGTATTTATCACTTATCGAACATTTATAGAATATTTTAAAAATAAAAATGTCAATGTTTATACATATGTGCTTCAAAAGAAAACAAAATTTTTGGGGTGTGAATGAGTTTAACCAGAAAAGTAGTCTGTAGTCTTGTATGTAGTATGCGACGAGGGATACATGTAGAGTTCAAAACAAGATGTGGTGCATCAAAACACTATATTTTTAAAATAAAACACTATTAAAAGAAATTTTATTGTTTCCGTTTTATTTTATTTCTTTTATTGTATCAAAAACAGATGGGTGTAATTGTAATTTATGAGCAAAGCTATATATTGGGAAAACAAACAATATTTCGAATTCTATTTATTAGGAATGGTTATTTACTTATACATATACAGACATATTTGTAACCTAGGTATTTAATACTATTGCTATTCTAGAAATACGTTTAATGTCCTTCATCGTAGATAATTTATAATTCGCTCGTTTTCTATATAAAAATTACACGTAATTATTTTTTAAAAATATGTGCTCAATTATGAAATAATTCTGTTACAGCAATTTCCCAAAAATTTTAATATTGATATTTTTATATAACCTAGTTAATACTTAGGCACATATTCTTGCAAACGCGGGGATTTTATTAAACTAATAAAATAATTAATGAAATTAATAGTTTTCCTATGGCACATAACGCGGACTTAATAGAACTCCATTTAGCATTATTACATGATGTTAAAGCAAGATAAAAATACTTGAAGTACGCACTAAGTTTGAGACAGAAAATGCTACTTGTTTTCTTTCTTACAAATCTAAGAAGAAAAGGTGTAATTGAAGTGTATAGTATTTTTTAACGTAGGCAACAGATATGTCAAAAAATATAGAAGTATTTTTTAATCTGTGGTCCATGCTATCTACTTCTGGGTTTCCGAACTGGAACCGCGTCACTTGTATATCTGCCGACGTTTCGTACACATTTGTATGGGACATCTTCAGGGCTGAACTTCTATCTACTACTATCAGTTTCAGTGCAGTAGTTCAGCCCTGAAGATGTCCCATACAAATGGGTACGAAACGTCGGCAGATATACAAGTGACGCGGTTCCAGGCCGGAAACCCAGAAGTAGATAGTAAAGTATTTTTTATTTTGTCAATTTTATGAAAAATTGCAAAATTGTGCATATAAATATCTAGATAGTCACGATAGCCCATAGATAATGTTTTATGGAAAACGTGCCCCAAAAAAGTTTGCGCATTTCTAAAGTATACTAAATGTCAATTACTTAATTAACATTTCCCATAAATTCTTATATTCCAAATTTATACGGATTAGTCAATGAATATATTTCCTCCCTTATTTCCCTAAATGCAATCATATCCAAAGAAACGAATTCGTAAACCGATAAATTGTATTTTAAATGTTATATTTGAATTTATTGTAATCTGTAACATGAATAATCTTTCGTTTTTTAAGAATATAACAATTACTAAACAATAACGTAAGTATAATTTCTGAAATAAATTAATGTATATTATAGTATCAACATTCTTACCAAGTTGTTCATGTATATGATTATATTTGTCCTGAATATTTTTCTCGATAGTTTTTAGTTGTTAATAGAGCATTTAACCAATATAAAAAAAACCTAGAATTTATAAACCGCTTGACTTATTTATTTTTAAGTGCATTAGAGAAAAACCCTTGATATAATTTAATGTATAGAGTGTACCAAAATGATTGAAGACGTACTTTTTGTCGAATTTTTAAATAAGTTGGTAGTAAAGTATATTGTATATTTTCGCATAAAAAAGGATACGAATATTTTATTTGAAGAACAGACTATATATACATACATCATAATTTATAATAAGTGAAATATTCACCATTCTATTGCAAACATAAATTAATTCATTTCATATTCCCAAAAACGTTGTGAAGTTCTGTGTTAACTGTTTGAATCTCGTGCTGTACTACCGGCCATGTGTTTGCTCGCGTTTATATTTTCGTATTATTTAAATAAACAATAATATAGCCGAACTAAAATTAAAGTTATTAAATTTTAAATAAAAGAAAAATATAATACATGCATATTCTTGGGTATTTTTGTTTTTAACTAATTTAAAATTGACCATTAGCCAACCCAGGTAAGCCGATTGAATAAACACCTTTTTCTCGGAAGTTCTAAGTACGGTTATGTTAGACTATAAATTAAATAAGGAAAGGCATCGTATTTGTATACAAATTTTAGCTTTCACTCAACTATCGAAGTGTAAAGAGTTCGTATTGTACTATATGTGTATTATTTTAAAATAAAATCGAAATTTTAATTAATAGCACGCATAAGAGAACTATCGGTTCAAACATGTGCACTAATAGTGTCTTATCATGTATTAGCAAAAGTAATAGACGATATTCTAAGAAAAGAATGGCACAGAGAAATTTTGGAACAGAATGCCTTTGCTCTGGAACACGACTAGTTGGAGAAATCTTTATGTTAAAGCAAGACAAGGAGCCTAAACACACGTCCAAATTATGTCGGGGTATTTAGAAGAATTACGAGAATAAATAATTGTATTATTCTTATTCTTTCTTATCTATTGTGGTGTTGTGGGATAAGTTAAACGAACAAGTGCGAAAATCACCTCTAATATTCAAAAGCACTATGGACCCAACTATAGGATGCATGGTCAAAAATAGATCGGAAAACTCTAGCAAAATTACTGGATACAATGCCGAGATTGTTCCATAATAAAAGCTAAAAAATGATTATATCGACAAAACAAAAATTTAAAAGAATATTTGTTAAAATTGTTCCAAATAAACCTTTTTAAGAAGCAATAAATATTACACTTGTTTTTCTATTATTCACTGGATGGACAAACAGATATGGCTGGTAGTGTAATTATTTGATTCAAATTGTTAAGATTATGAAGTAGATTTCTATAAATATTATTTTTTCTTAGATTAGACCTAAGAGACTCAATAAATAGTCTAAAGATATTAAATCTAGTGATCTAGGACTCACAAACCGGTTAACAGCTTCATAAAATTCTAAAGAAAGCTAAATAATGAGGTACTGTATTGTTGGAAACATCAGTTAATTCATTATCATATTAACTGTGCAATAAGTTCTTGGAAAATAACTGTATATCTTTCTGCGGTAATTGTTGATGGAAAAATATAGAACTTGTTAATCAACGATTGTGATATAGTTACCCACACAGAAATTTTAACTGAATACAATTCAGTTTCAACTTATGGAGGTTTTCAGTCATCGAATAGTTACCTAGATCTAGTTTTGGCTATTAACATATCCCGATATCAATATCAATCAGTGAAAAAGGTTAATTCTTAATTTCCTTGAATGGTGAGAGACTAATTACCAATCATTTTGTTTGTTGACAATTTTGATAGTTTATTTTAAATTTCATTCAACATAAACTTGGATATCATCAAAATCATCTGCTAACCATTTAAGATTCCAATTGAAAAGTGTAAGACACAAACACGAATAGCATTTGATCTTTTATAGATAGATAATCTGGGAAATGACATTCTACAACATGAAGAGCATTTAGAACTAACTGTCGTTAACCTTTCGAAGTTGTAATATCCTTTTCATAGGTTTCAAAAATGTTTTCAAAAAATTCATACGGTGCTCCAAATATGATAATTTGCCTCCATATTTTCCGTATAATACATATGAGTTTCACAATGCGAATTCGACAAGATGGAAGAAAATTTCTCTCTACTCCTCCTATTGTATTATTGTAATTCGCAACTACAATGGGTTTCTTTTGGACTTCTAGTTTATTTCTAGTCACATGTTCCATTATTCGAAGTTGTGAATAGTAGATAGGTAACACCCATTCCTTTTGTCTCGTCATTTCAGGGCCATTACCTGACTTCGCTGCAGTTTCACTCTTTCAATTTTTATATTTTTTAGGCTTACTAGCACTTGTTTTCTCTTTAGTTTCACAGTTCCATATGTATCGGTATTCTGTTTTAGTAAAATATCAACTAATAGCGGATTTAATATAATATAAAAAATGACGATACGATTTATATTGAAATGGTGTGGCTAGTATATATAAGATCAAACGCAATTCTTCCCACAGTCGACTATCATTGACTACATGTAACCTGATTTAGATTCACATAATAAAAACGATTTATATCATCTTCCAACCAAAACGCCTTTTGAATATTAGCAAATACGTACTGGCGTGTATAATTCTTAGAAAATCTTTGAAGCAAGTATAAGACTGGCCTTATAAAGTTTTGGCGCAGAATGCGTTTAACTGTCAAAATCATTATCATAGCTGAAATGAATTTTTTTATTTACATGAATCGTGTTCTTGTCATTATTTTGAAGAAAACAGGCGTTTCGATGATGTTGTTTGAACCAGTATTGTTGGATATTTGTCCTTTTTACTAGCGACATCAACAATCAATATATTTACAGCTAGAAAACAATAATTTCATCGTTATTGACGGGTTTCCAGTTACAAATTGTTTTGCTTGTTTGCTTCCCGTGCAATAATTTTGAAAAAATCGTCGTCGGAAGATAAATCTTCATCACACTCAACTTCTGACACGTCTGTATGGTCATTCTTTAACTTGCCAGAACTCATTCCCCATCAGAATAACGATATACAATTAATAATAATAACTAGGAAGTAGGTAAGTTATTCACTTATTACGAAATGAACGCTTTCAATATGTCTTGACCTTGATCAAAACACGGTTACGTTGAGTAGGGGTACTCAACACCTCGAATGCTTTGATATGCTGTTAAGGGTACAATAAGACTTTATAAGCTAAATTAAAAAAGAATAATGCAATACTTGTTCTTAATATGTTGCGTAATTCGCTGTTTGAGTTGACCACAGACAGTGCATAAATATTTGCATTAGGAAGATGTAAAGTAATCAAAATACGATTATTGAATAAATCTATGTTGCATTCGCATTCTCTGTGAAAATGCACTGTCAAGGTAAAGGTATTTTATTCGGAATGAAACACTATCCCCTTTGAGCCTAAAACTATCCATGTAATACAATAAGGTACATAAATTAACAATTATTACTTACATCGAAATTAGAAGAAGATAATTCAGTGAAAATTTACAAAATGTAAATGACTACAAAACTAATAAATCGCTTAATACGTTTATGTAATATGGTATGAAGCTAATTCGACAGTTAAAAAATAAAGATATGCTTGGCAACAAATTGATGAAACCACAATCCGTAGGTACGTAAGACACAATTATTTTGGTACACCCAACATCATGATACACAATAATATACATAGAAACTGTATTTATATAGTATCGCCCGCAAATAGGAAAAAAATATAGTCTATCCATTGGATAAAGAATCACAGAAATAGAACATCTTAAATTAAAATAAACTTTGTGTGCAAGTATCCAGATATCTTAGTATGTAATAAATATATATAGTATGTTACAAGAATGTGACACATACTACTTCTAAGGGTGACTCTGAGCCATCTCTTAATCGTCACTTATGATATGTATCTTTAGTATTATAGTGATTACCGGTTTGTTATTATAGATGCAATTTTTAATAAACGCTTTAAAGTGTTTGAAGCTATTTATACACACATCCGAAAAGACCTCGAATAAGGTTACAACCACTGCTAGATACCTTAATAAATCACAAACGTTTGTTAGGTAGCGAGTCAAAGGCATAACGAAAACACACTAATTCATGATTTGGAATCTGTGAAACATGGTACAATAATATTACATTGGATGTCTCAATCACCTATTGTTAATCCAATTAAAAATGTAAGTTTGTATATAAGTAAATAAAACTCAATGGAAAGCTGTCATTAAATTTCGAACAGCTGTCACATCGGAATTAATTTAGCGATTTCCTAATATAGATTATGCAGAAAATCTTGTTGAAAACTAACAAAATCCAGCAGAAAGACGATTTTCATAAATTACTATATTTAGAATAATATAAAGTACATTTTTCCACTTCGAGAATAATATGGTAAATTGCAAAAGCACACGCATCAAGCAAGATAAAATTATTATAGAAATAAACAAGATTTCAAGTGTACAGTTACGATATGCGCAAAGTTAGGATGAAAATGATGGACACTTCAACCATTGTAATTACATTGTAGTCAACATAAACAGACTACAGATTTTGTATTTTTATTTCACAGTTAAGTGTAGTGCAGAGCATTATATAACAGGTTTTTCAATAACATGATTTTGAAATGAAATGGCAAGCAAATTTAAAATGTAACTGTCATTTGTGTTGAGTATATTTTGACAATATATCATGGCTAAATACACTCTTCAAGAACGTTTGGTTATTGTACAAAAATTATATGAAAATAGACGCCCTTTTGTAAATACTCACCATATATTTAGCGAAAATTATGATCCACATAATCGCCTACTGTGCTCGTTATCTAATTGTTGAAAAATTTGATGGGGATCCCTCTTCACGAGGCGAAAATGCCAGGAAGACATGAAAATATAAGAAATGTGGGCAAATAGTATTGCAGAAGTTTCAAATTTATTGACTCCTTGTGGTGTTCGGAAATTAAGATATAAGAACTACAACTTGGTGTATTTTGCGAAAGTTTACACGCATTGTGTTGACCCAAGAACTAAAACCACAGGGCGTAACCGCCGTAACTTTGCTGAGAAGATCTTAGAGAAACTTGAAATGAATCATAACTTTGGGCAATTATCTTCTCAGACAAGCCACATTTCTGGTTAAGAGGCATATTAACAAACAAAATTGTTTCTGATGTGAAAACAATCCACAAAACATTCACGAGAAGCCTTTGTATCCGCAAAAAGTCACTATGGTGAGGCATCATCAGCCCATTTAATGCCCACGTGATTTAACTCTTTTAGATTACTTTTCTTGTCTAAACCTTGAAGCATTGAAATTGAACATCGATTACTTTTATCGAAATCTATCGTGTATATGAAGTCGAGATGGATGTTAATTAAATGATGTCATAATATAATAAACTATGCTACAATAATATATTAAAGAACGAATGTCATAAAGGGCGAGGCCAGTTCAGGGTACGACCAGTTTAAGGCACGACTCCTCATTTTGCTCGTCGTACCCTAAAGAAGAGTACGATAGGTGTCAAAACTACATTTCTCATTTACTGTAGTTACTTGTTTACTTATTGAATAAAAAATACGTAGCAATTCTATTTAAATAAGATACACATATACTGAATTAGAGTGAAAGAAAAGCGAAATGAAAGTAATAAAATAGAAAATGTACATCAAAATTCTTTAGTTCAGGAAATTTGCTACCACAGATTATTTTGTTGCCACTATAATTCTATATTAGAATAAAGACAACTTCATAGCGATTTTCAATCAAAATACAAAATATATGTTAGAACATATAACTTGATATTTTCCGTAACAAAATCATTAACAATAACATATTCTCATAAATAACGCTGAATATTTCTTCTAGTAAAAAAAAACTTAGTTAAAGATAATAAATTTATTGGCATGAAGTTTTCACACAAAATAAATCACAGAATTATTATTTATTACATAAATGTTTTTATATATGTTCAGTACGCGCCATACCATAAACGTATAAAGATAAAACAGATGACAATCATTTGCACAAATAAATGTAAAGTTAGAATGTTTAACCTGACTACAATTACATAACGCATATGTAAAATAGTCAATATTTCTGCACATAGCTGCATTACTTAAAAATACAAACAAATGGAATTTACTTATAAATATGTTACGAAATTCTCTTAAGTTTTCGTTTACGTTTTTGTGGAATATTACTTTCCGTCTGTCATCCATTGAACTCTAGGCGTCCTACAATATCTCGAACAGTTTGCAATAAAGTAGCATCATGACTACTGTTTTCTAAAAGCATTGAATGTAAGTTGGTCATATATGTATCTATCGTTTGAAGAGTCGCAACTTCTTTCACACCTGAAAAATATTAAAACCATATAAACTGACTAAATTTCTGTGAATTTTGATATATAGCTCAATATGGAGTGGCTATTTGTTATGCTCAAATAAAAAAAACATGTCAATGTATTGGAAACTATAAAGCAACTTCTAATCAAACAAATTATTATGATTGTTAAGTTAAAGAATGTCAAAAATCGATAAAAAGAATAGCAATTTACATATTACTTTATAAATAATAATGTATTCTAATGGCGGAAAATCAGTATTTTTAATAAATTCAATATTTAATAATAGCTGCCGCTAAGTCGGTGATTTGTCTTCGGTTAAATTCTGATCGATAATTTATAATAATAACTCATTATGTGCCAATATCCTGTAGTCGTGGTTTGTAATCTTCCTATTAGTAATACTAAGATTTACTTTCATTTAGCTTAATTCTCTACTTCTTGGTCCAGTTCATTCTTTATCACTTGTTCCTTGGTTTTAATAACAATCTCTATTTATGAAGTATCGCAAATATATAGTAAATAGAGAATCGGCCCCGGCATATACACCGGCTGTAATGTCTTATAAATCTGCAAATTCATCTTCCTGATTAACTTTCAACATGTTGTCAGACATACACATTGCGCGGTATATCAAATCGGCATAGTAACATATTATATTATACCTATCAAATTTGACACAACATTATTTGCGTTAAATAAAGCTGCCTTTGCGTGGTATACATGAATACATATTGGCCGTAGAAATTGTTACAAGAGTTAATCAAATATAAATTGGAATTTTGATTTTTCTATTTGTCTTGATCAATAAGGTTGATATATAACCCCTTTCCACAATTACTTTTGTAAATTCTGTATACGCATTTCGACAACCAAGTTGTCATCATCAGCAGATAATTTCAAAGTGTCGCACCTGGTAAAACACGGCGAAAAAATTGTACGAAAAACAAACTCCGTACGCGATCCACACCGTTCAAAACCAAGATGTGCACAACGGAGTTTGTTTTTCGTACAATTTTTTCGCCGTGTTTTACCAGGTGCGACACTTTGAAATTATCTGCTGATGATGACAACTTGGTTGTCGAAATGCGTATACAGAATTTACAAAAGTAATTGTGGAAAGGGGTTATATATCAACCTTATTGATCAAGTCAATCAACCACAGGCTCCATCAAATTCAACTTTCTATTTGTCGTTGTCATAAGTAAATAGGTGGTTGTGACTGTAACCAATTGCGTACAAACGCTTCAACAACATCGTTCTCGAACCTCTGTTTTTCAAGCGCTTCTTTGAATGGCCCAAACAAATAATAATCACATGGAAATAAGTTGGAACTGTAGGGAGGGTGTTCCAGTTGCAATTTTAGATTTTCAGTAAGAAGACAAAGTACCAATATTTTGAAAATTAGAGATCGTCAGTAACGATTGCTTGAGAACTGCAATAGATCATTTCGATTTTTGGAGTAATTTCGGCAGCAATTCTTCGACAGATGTCCTCGAGAAGGCGACGAACATAGGAAATTTTCATCAGTCACGGTAATCATCTGCCAATGCGAAAGGCAATCCAGTCCTAAAAATTTGTATGCCACTTGTACATTTGCGTCTTTTTAAAGATGTTGTCTCCAAATTATGCTTAAAGTTTTATCAGAATATCTAACGGCACCTTTTCTTCCGACATCATGATACAGAAGGAAAACGTGACGGTGCCTGGCTAGGCCACACATCCCTACCTACTACACTTGAAGGCCACTTCCCGATCTACTTATTACAAGACTTTCACTTTGTGAGTGCTTATGGAAACTGTCTAGTGTTAGTCGTTCTATGCGTGGCACTTTTAAATTGCAAATTTAATTGTCTTTTACCTGATAGCTGTTCAAATTCCACCTTCCTTTCCCCATCAAGATTATGAATCTGTTAAAAAAACTCTTTTGCCAGATAAACTAATATTTTGACTTGGAAATTTTAACTTACTACAGTTTACAATTGATCCTTTGTCTTGCACTAAATATTATATGTTTAACTATTCATGTAGTCTTTTAAATATCAAACAACTTAATACTATTACCAATTGTAGCAATCGATTATCAGATCTGCTACCGCAAATTTTTCCCCTGACATTTTTTTCCACTTAATAATCTGTTTGTTCATGCCAATCTGCATTGTCTACCGTTAATTATTCCCTTCCAATTTTCTGTTTCTTTTAATAGATACTCTAAATTTCCTAGAAATAAAACATGCGGTGTAATTTCCATAAAGCTATTCTATGTCAACTTTATGATGACCTTTTGAATACAAATTGATCCTTCCTAGATAGAATCATAAATTGATATATTATATAATCCTCTTTACGACAGTTTGGATAAGGGTTCCTAGGTATTCTTTCACTTCAAGAAATATTATTTCCAATTTGAAGTTGAAGTATTATCGGCGCACATGGATATTTCCAAGTAATTGTTTTTTCTATAACGATAGAAAGATATACCTGATATTTCATTAACCTACGCTGCTTATCACGAACGAATTGAAGAATTAGTCAAAACTGATCCGAAATAAACATTTTAATATAATAATATGAAGCAGAGCTCTACACGTACATATATATATTTGGAGTTTTGACCTATGGTGATACTTGCTTTGATTCTCTACAAAATATTGTTGATGTATTTGTCAAAAAATATTTTCTGTATACCAGGTATACCGGAAAGCCATTACCGGTTTGTCTAACAGATGTCAGGATGTAACACATATGTCATTTTATTCTACTGACATCGAGCTTCGAAGCCATACATGTTATATTTTGCGAAAATAACACTGTCATAGATTTATACCTCTTTGAAAATGTCGAGTTTCGTGCATTACTTTTCTTATTTAATCAAAAGAAAAAAGCCGCTGAAAGTCATCGTTTGCTAGTAGAAACTTACGGTGAGTATACTCTAACCATAACAACATGTGAGACGTGGTTTCGACAATTCAAAAGTTGTGATATCGATGTGCAAGACAGAGAACGTTCTGGTAGATCGAAAAAGTTTGAAGATACGAAACTGCAGGAGTTATTGAATGAAGACCCAACCCAAACTCAAATCAATTGGCAGAAGCGTTAAATGTAGCCCAGGAAACGATTAGCGACCGATTACGAGCAATGGGAAAAAAATCTAAAAGATGTGAAAATGGATGTCACATCAAATGAATAACAGGCAAACGAAAAATCGAAAAATTATCTGTGAAATGTTGCTTCAAAGGTATGATCGAATTTCTGCATCGAATAGTGACGGGTGATAAAAAATGGATTTATTGCGATAACTCTAAGCGCAAAAAATCATGGTTCTCGCCTGACGAAGACGGTCCATCGACTCCAAAGTCAAATCGTTCTGTTTGGTGGGACCAGAATGGCGTGGTGTATTACGAGCAATTGAAATCTGGCGAAACAATTAATACTGATCGCGACCGACAACAAATTATCAATTTGAACTATGCATTGATAGAAAAACGTCCAGAATGAGCCCGAGGACACAGTAAAGTGATTTTACAGCACGATAACGCGCCGTCTCATGCAGCAAAACCGGTCAAGAAAGCGTTGAAGACACTGAGATGGGACATAATATCGCGCCCGTCGTATTCTCCAGACCTTGTCCCGTCCAACAATTAATTATTCGCAACAATGAAATACGCACTTGTAGAGCAGCACTTCGCCAATGTTGGAAAAGTTAGAAAATGGCTCGATGAATGGTTTTGCTCAAAGGACACAGTTTTTAGGGATGGCATCCATAAATTGTCTGAAAGATGAGCAAAATATATAGAATCAAATGGCCAATACTTTGAATAAATAAATTTTTCACTTTTTCTTGAAAATTATGTAGTTTTTTTACGAAAAAACTGGTAATGAGTTTCCGGTACACCTGGTACACTTATAGTATTAATTTTTTTTGACAGTGTATATTCTAATCATATTTCTTTTACATTGTTGGCAGTATCGGAAGAAGAAGTAATTAATATAATGATAACGTTTACAAAATGGCTTATTGCAGGTGATAACTCAATTCTTATTTTCCTTTTACATGATGCAAGTTTTGTGGTTCGATAAACCGTTAATGTGGGTTATGAATAATTAATTTTTTTCCGACAGCTTGGGAGAGCATTAGAATAAGTCTAGTATTTAAAAACAGGCGATAATAGTTGTATTGATAATTATAGACCTATATCAATTTTATCGAACTCTACTAAGATCTTATTATTTATTCCTGCCTTAACAGCACTAATATATATATATATCGCTGAATCAACATGGTTTTGTATCAACATTACAAATCTTGTATTGAGGTATGAGGTAAATTTATTAATGAGAAGCCTGATACTAGTCACAAGTTAATAGCATATGCATGTCTTTGACTTTAGACAGTGCGTTTGACCCGATTCATAATGCAATTTTACATTTCCAGTTGGTTTAACTTCCTCCTTACTACAACTTTTAAGATCTTACTTAAGTAGTAGATCATATTTCTTTCTAACTTTTCAATCTATTCCTTTGATCTCCACGCTCTTGTTTTACTAATATTATCTTCTAATTTCACTGTTTTCTCTTGAGCATCAGATTTTGAATCATCAACGTTAGCTTATATTGCTCTAAATGGTTGTTACTTTTTGATTAGAAGTATTTTGTACTGCTTGAATTTGGTCATTAATTCCTTGGACTTGCTTGCTTAAGGATACCTCCGAACATTTTTTGTATTGTCTCCTTTCTTCTGAAGTTCCTTGGCGACTACTCATCCGCGATAATAACCGGATGATTATCACCACACACAAAATGTTTTACATTAATAGACTTTGTGCACTTGGCAATTAAGTTATTACCGGCACATCTCACATATTTAATTGCGCGTATACAAAGCCTTTATGTGTCCAAATCTCTAACATATTTTACATCCAGGCATTAATTTATTGCTTTTTAACACTTATATTTTAACGTTCACATGACATATGAATTGAATTGCGAAGGTTTTTCCATATCTTCACTAGATTCAAACGTCGACATAAACACTTTTATTTCAAATCCTTTATCTCGCGGATCCTGTTTAACAGCTTCAACTTTGCACAAGGGATGCATGTTCCTAATTCGTTACCAACATTGATTTTGACTTAATTGTTATATCACACATTTACCCTAAAATTTATACCATTATTTTTTAATAGTGTATTCAGGACATTATAATTAGAGCTGGATATGCGTGTCTGTGCAACAGAAGCGGGGAGTATATAGGCTTAATTCGATTGTATAGACTGTAGCTACAGGATAGTGCACCCATATCGGGAAACACGTTATCTAACTCTAACTATAACTAACTTCTCTCACCATAACAGACGGTGGTATATGGATTTTAAATTCCGATTATTCTACTATTTAAAAATATTTATAGGTAACGTTGAGTGTCTTCTTTTTTATTTTTTTCTATAGTGGTAAAGTGTTCCATTTCTACATTTTGTTGTACTGTTGAATTATTTTTTATTTTTAAATAAAAAAAAAATTGAAAGAATATGTCTCTAATTCAGTTGCGTAAATCTTTATGTACAGGACAGGTTTATAAGACTTTATACAACGTTTAGAAATGAATAAGGTGTCAGCTCACTCGATATAAGAGCTGATGGTATGGGAACAGAAACTCAACAGATCCGACATACCGCCAATTTCACGAACTTTTAGCCTGTTACGACTACTTTCATTAACAGATAATAACTACTGATGAAACATAGATACTTTACTTTAATCCTGAGATTAAAAATCCGTCAGAAAAATGACGCAAACCTATTTCTTGGATTATCTACCGAAATGTACTACAATTAACACAGAATATTATTCTAATCTTTTATCCAGTCCATTATGGCATGCGCTTTGTAAGAAACGACTTGAGAAGTTGCATTAGGACAATGCAGGACCTCATATCTAAACGAAAACGAAATGAGCCGAGACATGTTCCCACAACTCCACTATTCACCGGATCTGGCTCTTAGAGATTATCATCTGTTAAAAGTTGAAAACAGAAGACTACGGGGTATTCTATTTCAAAGCTTAAATGAGGTAAATAAAACTCGTTATAAATAGATGACTATACACATAGATAATTAGAACTAAGATAACTTAAAAAGTATTGACATAGCGGGCAAAAATTAAGCTAAATGAATTAGCAAGCAACTAAATGGCTCGCATCTATCATCACAAAAAGTCTCCAAAACAGTTTTTTGAGGATGGTCAAAAAAAAATTTGTTTCACCTAGGGATAAATGTATTCAATTAAATGGAGATTATATCGAAAAACTACATTGTAATGAAAATTGACGTTACCAATGTTATTGTCGCAAACAAATTCTTGCCGATGACTTGTAAATGTTTCGTAATATCGCTGAACCTGAAGATGATATTTAAATACTTAGTGTTGGAGTAATAGTAAACTCTTTCGTTAAATATTGTTAAGAGCAAAATACAAGAGGGGTATAGATAGAACCTGGACTTTTTCTATTTCTAACTCTTACTTATGAATTATATCTAAGCTTACTTCACTCGAGTAGGCAGTGGATAACAAAAATAATATTTTATTCACAAAGATAAACTAAAAATCACTAATAAAGCAACTACCCTAACTTAAGAAACACTTACATAGTGTGCAAAAACTAAGCTAAAACGATTTAGCAAACTACTAAATGGCTCGCATCTCTAAGTGTCACAAGAGCCCTGAAAGCAACTCCTACAGCTACATTGGAGGTTATACTGAACTCACCACATTTAGGAGAAGCAAGACCAGTGGCTCACAGACTAATGCAAGGCCGACCTCATATAAGCCAAGTTCACGGCACTGACTATCGTAAGTTAATGAAAGAACTTAAAACAGACTTTCTTATGAGGAAACTGAATGATGATATAGTTCAGAAATTCAACTCTGATAAAAAATTATAAAATACATAATAATATCAGAAAGAGAGGAATAGAAATAAGGGCAGCCTATATAGATAGAATCTATCTGGTATAGAGACGACTTTAAAACAGAACAAGGAATCGGAGCCGGAATTTATGGACTAGGGGAAAAAACGGTGATTCGGGAGGACCCAAGTAAAGATAATGCGGAATTTCAAGCCAAAATAACCGTATTAATATTACAAACAAGGTGTGTTTACCTTACTTAATTATTTATAAATGAAAAATGGAAGTTTATCACAAGAATATGGTCTTTGGAGTGTTTACTGGAGTAGTATGGAGGCCAAGAAAAAGATGGTAAATTCAATTAATGAATAAAACAATGCTGCCATTGCTGCAAGACAGAAATAATTGGAGACTTGTAAATACAATAGAACTCAAACCTCAATCCTTAACACTGAAAGATGCATATGTAATGACCATGTAAATAAGTTATTTTTGAAATTTAGTCTGTATACATATATTATTGAAGACTTATTTTCACCTATGTTACAAAGTAATGTCCAGTTATCTATTTAAACAAGTAACTTCTCATGTATTATAAATAAAAAACATTTTTATTAAAACAAATCAATTGCACCCGTCTTTACCTCATCACCAAATATCAGAAAGTTATTTGAAAAATAAAAAATTATTAATATTAAAATCGTATTCATAGCTCTTAAAATTTTATCACTAACCTGGCAATTTTACATCAGCAAAACCATTAGTTAAAGTAGAACGTAAGTGATCTAGATGCTGCTGCAATGCGCAATTATTTTTTTTTTGTTGCACTACTTCATTTTCTAATTTTTCTATTGCTACCTTCATACTTTCTATGTGCTTTTGAAGAGTAGCATTTTGTTGTTCATAATCGGTATTTGACTTTCTTAACTGTCGTAACTCAGCATCACGAGTTTTATTATGATCCAAAAATTCCTCTGTGAATATAGGAATATCAAAGTTCGAAAAATCCACTTCATTATTATTTTGAGTATCTTTAGTTGTTTGACTCTTTTGTATGGGCTAAAAGTTTATGTTACAGACAGAGTTAAAATATACTTTAATCTTACTTGTGGTTCTTCCTTAGTTTCTTTTAATTTTTTTTCATTTTGTTGTTGTGTGAACTGTTTATATGCATCTGTTTGCTTATAAGCATTATATTCTCTTGTGTATCTTTCTCGATCTTGCTCTGCAGCATCAAGATATTGCTGTTTCTTCGCTGCAGGTAAATTACTCCATTCACTTGCCAAAATTTTTGTTATTTCAGCAAATGATAAGTTTGGATTTGCTGCTCTAACACTTTCACGCCGATCATTTAAAAAACGAACATATCCTATAAAATATCTAAAAGTAATTGTACATACACATAAACACAGTTTACTAACCTGTCAAAGGATGCCTAGGTGCTGTGGTGTCTTTTGGTTTCTTACGCTTTTTAGCCTTGGAGTTTCTCGATTTTTGAGCAATACTCTCAGAACTGTCAGGAGCTTTTTCTTCAACAGTATTAATTGGTTTTGTTGTAATTTTTGCCGGATCTGAGGCAACAGCAGGAATTAAATTTTCTAAAGCATTTTCCATTTTTCTATAGCACTAATTACATATGTATATTCTAAATATTTGTTGTGTTTCTGATGTAGATTTTATGACAAGTATATATCTATCAACAAATGAATTTGTATTGTAGAAACTTAAAAAATGCTTTAAAGCTAGGAGAAACACTGAAAGTTTGAATGTGCATATTGGTTCATCGCTTAGCTAAAGAGTTCATATAGTAACAATCAACTGTATTTTTATTAAGTCATTTTACTCTCGGATTTTTCTTTTCATAAAAACTTTATACACGAATGAATTAATATTTAATTTCGTCTCAAATAAATAATTAGAAAATGTGTTCGTAATTAAACTTTACTGTTACAGATGTCACTGAACAATATCGATAAGTGCTGCTAACTTACGAAGATTTTGGCAATCATTTTGCAAAAAATAATGTTATTCAAGTACTAATCGTGTGTAGCATTGGGATAGATATAAAGTCTGTTGTAAGTATATACATATATATATTTTTAAATGAAGAACTGTTAAGTGCAAGTCTTTTTTTTTTCACTTTATTTGCAACTAATTTTATGTTTGAAGTGATTTATTTACACCTATGTGATTTTTTGATAGTTCTTTGTGTATGGGTCTTTCCGTTTTATTACACCACCGTTCGTGCAAAATTGGTCTGTTTCGAAGATCATATTCGTCAAAATATGTATATTCAAGATCTTCATTTGGTAAGTAAGTCATATATTTATTTATATTTAAGTAAGTGTATATGTTATGGTTTGACAGATAGGTTAGGTTTAATTAATGCATATTTGCTTGGCGTCTATAAGCCATTTCATTAATTTTGCATCGTGTAATAAAAATATTTTAAGATGTAGACAAAAAATAGACATAGGTGCTGAGACAGGTAGAAAGTATTTTAATATATGTACCTATACACACATTAAATACATGTTCATGGATACAAAAAACTTGATATGTAATTAATTTATTTAGTATTTAGATAGATGGACTTTATTAGAAGTAAACATTCCTTATATTGTAATGGTTTAATTTGAATAAAATTTTAGATCTAATTCAAACCATTCATTAGTAGATTATACCTACTTTGATATATGCAACTATTCAAGCACGACTATTACAAATAAATTTTATTCAATTTATTTTTACATAATTTTTAAGCAAAACATCACGGTAGTCTTTCTATTGTATCTACAAAGAAGTACATATATGAACTTAATTAAATTTTCTAAATTTTATATGCAGAAACAAAATTGATTATTTGACCGAATTTTGGAAGCGTATTTCTTCTTATTATCGGTTAGTAGGTCATTAACCTATCAATACATGTTTTGTATTTGAGATTTCGATAATTCCTGTATTCATTAAAAAATAGGCATCATTCATCATTAGTTTAAGGCACATATATATGTATATTATATTTTAGAGGAACTTCCAAGAATTATTTTATGCAGTACTAAAGAAATTTTATATCTAATACTGGACGGATTTTCAGTTGAGATAGGTCACTTACCTTCTACCTGTTGTTGCTTGGCAACGCAAGGTCCCTGTTTAGTTTGCAATGATAAACATAAGAGATGTGGAACGTTTAAGTAGCTATCTAAATACACCGAAATCGATTTCAGTATGTCTGTACTAATGTATATGAGCCTAGAGAATATTATATACCTTTGAGCAATTTTCATCTTTTTTGTTTAATATCTATTCTAATATAGATGTTATACAGAGATAATTTAAATTTTCCCCATATTCAAATATTTTTCAATTTCATGTTCTACAAAATATTTCAGTATAGATGCTTGTTTAAATTTAAAATTCATACATACTCCTTAATATTCTCATTACTGTTACAAGTTACCAACGTAATAAGTACATTAAAATGGTAGAAGTTAGGGCAGGCCTTATATTAATATTAGTCTTGAATTTAACATCATATTTTTGTTCTTTACACCTAATACGATTAGATGTGCGCGAGTTTAGCCGAAGTAAATGGGCTTGTGTATTTGAATTTTGATTACTAGGTATTTATATAATTTCAAATGAAAGTTTACTAAAAATAACCCTTTTGCCGCAATTTAATTTTTAAATCTGAATATATATTTGAACAACTAAGTTATTAATTGGTAGTAGTAGTAGAAAAATTAATAACACACAAGCATACATTTTACACAAAGTACATCACTGTAAGTAACACAAGCGCATTTAATATAAATTATCATTTTATTTAGATTATAGGCAAAAAAGACAAATACATAAATACCCGTTAATACTAATCACTCACACAAGCATCAGCATTAATATAAGTCACTCACAGTCTCGAATTTTATTAAATACCTTTGAAATGTATATCTTTGTATCAAAACGTAATAAAGTAATTCGGCAGATATGTTTCAGAATTTTTTTTAAATCACTATTTCTTTAGCTCGATATTTTCAATTCTTTTATCATTGGACGTTTTGAAACTGGCGTGGTTAATTTTAACAAGTGCCAGCGGGGCGGATTGTGACCTCACGTTAATGTAAATTAATAAACTGTTATCGTTAAATATAT